>JAZGTI010003331.1:0-31894 GCA_036877585.1 Botia kubotai
TACTGTATATATATAGACGTCCACTGACACGCTTACTGGAGATGCACCTAGAATCCTTTTCACGCATTTGGATAGACACTCTTATCTATAACAATATACACTGAATTCAAGGTATATGTCTATCCGTATGTGCACTACCTGGTAATCAAAACCTATGATATTATATCTTAACCAGGCTGAAACTAACACCATTGTTGAACTAGCTGGAGAACGTCTGCTAGTATATTAGCGGTGAGAAAACGCTGACGTACTTCCAAACGCACGCCGCTTTGAATCTTTTATCAGTATGCATCACACAGAGCATTTGAACATGTATCACGTTTTAACCGATATTTATTCCCTCCTCCCGACGCCACTTCTTATATCCCATCACGCCCACTTGAATTGAAATCGAAGGTGTGTGACAACAGCGCGAGTCAGCCGTGCCCCTGAGAATCACAATGATGATAATGGAAGAATGTTTTTATTAATATTTAAGCGTTGTGAGCCGATGCAGAACAGACGGTGAGATAGATTAAGCACGTCTTCGGCGCCTCAGAGATCTTCTTTAAACCCAAGAAACGACGCAGCTAACAATTGTAGGTTGTATGAACGTTCTCCTAAAATTTCCATTAAGTAACGAAAATGTTAAATGTGTTATTGTCAAGGTTCTAGAAATGTTTAAAACATCCAGTTTTTTAAACATTGTTTTAACATTATTGCTTGGTTCCAAAAAACGTTCAAATTACGCATAATGTTTTTGATATATATGATATGAAACGTTAAAAAAAATGTTTTTTTAAATATATAAACTTATGTTACTGCAAGAACGATTTTTTTTTTTTACTTTGAAAGCACTTTTAGAGAAAATTAGTCAACGTTCTGAGAACATTATCTGTTAGCTGGGAAGATTATCTGTCTGTTATTTTTGCTTCTTTTAAATATCTGCATATCATCTATAACCACACAGAAGTCGAATGTATGTTATTATATTCTCTTCAGTTGAAGGGTTTAGCTTATCCAAGCGACTTACAGCACATTCAAGCTATACATTTAATCAATACGGGTGTTCCCTGGGAATCGAACCCACAACCTTTGCACTGCTAACGCGATGCTCTACCGGTTGAGCTACAGGAACACAGTTATTTGCAGCGTTTCTATATTGGTGCATCCCTACAACAAAACAGTCTGCTTCCTGCTAACCTAAAACACCCCTTAGCCAATAACAGGTCTGTTGACCTAGTTAAACCTGTCAACAAACTAAACAGAGTAAAAAACATTCCTCTAATTTGTCTTCTGAGAGGTATGAAAACAGACTCTCAATGCTCGATCTAAACAACGCAAGCAGAGGAGACGTCGACCCACTCAACTCCATTTACAGGTTTCATCGGTGGGAGGCTGACGAGAAAGCATCGTATCGTTTTATTTAAACCGAGGTTAACTCTATTATTTGACTTCCGTCTCTCTGTGTATGACAGGACATGAACTCCACCCGCATAAGACCAGTCTGTCAGAACACAAACCGACCAATTGGGGCCTTCATCCACAAAAAGGGGCCGTCATCTCCACGCACACTCATATGTCTAGACGTACACAGAAAAAGAGAACACGCAAAAACACAAACGATGGAACAAAGCGTATAGGCGACAAGAGACCCAGGACTACAAAAGTGTGTGTGTATGTTACAGATGGGATCGAGGATAAAGCCTGCAGGTGGAGATTAGATAAAGCAACAGACCCCCCCCTCCCCTTTGACTCCCCAAGGTAAGCGGGGGCAAACAGAAGAGGGGGTCTTATTAGTGTACATGTTGGGATCTGCAAGTGTTTGCACAGCCTCACAAAATAAAACACAGCCGACACACACTTACTGAACTCAACAGAGGAAGAGCAAGAGGGTAGAGCAAGATAACAGCAAGGTGAGAGTGTAAGTGGCCAGAAATTTACCCACAATCCACTGCAGTCGAACTCTGCACACAACACATTCTATAATTGTACTGTGAAACACAATCCACACAAAAAACTGCTTGTGGCTTCCAAAACAAACGTTTTGCCCCACTTTCCAATGGTGAATTGAAGGAAACGGGTGTCTTATCTAATGAATGCAATGACCTCAATAATTATGTGACATGCATTTTAACATAAATACATAAAAAAATACATAGTACAGTTCAGTTCACATACAGTACAGTGCAGTTCACATACAGTACAGTGCAGTTCACATACAGTACAGTGCAGTTCACATCCAGTACAGTGCAGTTCACATCCAGTACAGTGCAGTTCACATACAGAATACTCTAGTTTACTTTCAGTATAGTCTAGTTTACATACAGTATGGTCCAGTTTACATACAATAGTCAAGTAGTGAAGGCCATAACCACATATTCAAGACTAAACAGGACCAAATGTGCTAGTTTCAGAATTGACCAATGAAAAACTGATGGATAATGAATGTGAATATTGGTGGAACATGTATTCGCTCCATGTCTATGACAGTTAAGGCCCCGGACTATGTACAGCACACAGAACCGTAATTACGGGCTCACCTACATAATTGTACATCATAATTAAATCCGATATTACGCAGCCCAGAGTCAACGCGAGCCAGCGTTTCATTTCCTGAAATCGATGAGAACTGGATCATCCCACACAGTATTAAGTGAATAATTAGACTGCCGTTTGGTCTAGGAGCAAACAATAGCGTGACATGACAGGGTCTGCGGGGTTTATCCGGCATTCTGAACGACCGTTACGACCCTCCGCTGAACTGACGTATCAAACGGCAACCGTCTGTTTAGGGTTGGAGATAAAAATCTCTAATGACAATAACAGACATGAACCGCTCGAATCAAACACAACACCCAGTTGCCATATTGACATTTTTATAGCCTGGATCAGAGCAGGGCAGCTGAACGGAGGCCAAGCCTAAAGGAAAGAGACAGAGAGAGAGAGAGAGAGAGAGAGAGAGAGTGCATGTGTGTGGCCACTTTAATTATGTTAATGCAGCACTCAGACTTACTGAGAGAAGTATTAGTCAGTGGGCAGGTCCAGAGAGCGAACGAGGAGCCATATGGAGCCCTTTGCCGAAGTTATGTTATACAATCTGCTGCAGATTGAGAGCTATGCTAATTCTACTGACAGACCCATTTCACACTACAGGACGCCCGGCTGAGAGGCAGAGAGAAACTGTGTGTAATAGAGGGAGGAGGTCATTTTAAAGAACAGAGAGAGAGAGAGAGAGAGAGAGAGGTGGGTGTGAAGTATGAGTGAGTGAGTAATTGAATGAACAAACAGTTCATCAAAGATTGGGCAAACAAATGAGCAGGTGAATGAGTGAGCAATTAAATGAAACACTTCAAGAATGAGTGAGCAAATAAACGAGCAGATGAATGAGTGAGTAATTTAATGAACATATAGTTAATCAATGAGTATGCTAACAATTAAGTGTAAGTGAGTGAGTAAGCAAGCAAGCGAGTGAGGAATCAAACGGATAAATGAGTGAATAAACGACTAAACGACTGCATAAATAAAAAAGTAAACTAATAATGAACAAAATCACATACACCACATCTTCACATTAACACAAATAGCAACAAACAAGCAAGGGACTGAATAAAAATATGTGTGACTGAGTGAATGAATAAACAAGTTAGTGAAGGACCAGAAAAGAGTGACAGAGAAAACAGTGAAATTTAATGTAGACGCTGAGGTGAAGTGTTTAAGAGAAAAGTTCACGAGTGACTCTCTAACAGGAAAGCTAATGGAGAGGGAAAGCAGAGAGGGAACGCACAAAAGACAACAAAAACTGAGGAATGAGGGCCATGTGTGTTTGTACGTTCAGCCCTGTGATTATGAGCCTGTGTTTATGTTTCCAGTGCCACAGAGAAGAGACAGGCTACCGCACATTCGCTTTCCACAACCCACTTACACCCCCTCAAATGCACGGGGCCACAAATCACCCCCGCGGCTCCTCTCGGCCCCCCGAACGGATCCTGTTTCGCTCGTGTTCCCCTTTCTACAACCCGCTGAAAAGAGTCTCCCTGGTGAGAGACTGATGCGTCACGCCTTCTTTTGATGTCAAGAGTTTGGAACACGCCTACTCGAGCACAAAGAACAGAGAC
The DNA here is from genome assembly GCA_036877585.1 of Botia kubotai. Lineage (NCBI taxonomy): Eukaryota > Metazoa > Chordata > Actinopteri > Cypriniformes > Botiidae > Botia > Botia kubotai. Next base: position 4,098 of record JAZGTI010003331.1, read on the forward strand.
GGACAGAAAGAGAGAGAGGGAGAAAGAAAACCAGAGCTTCTGAGCAATTTTTCACACATGCTGGACCTCCGAACGACAGAGGGGGGGAGAATTCCATTCCGTGCACCATGAGAAGCAGCACGAAGACGGATGGATGAGACAACAACAGATCCCGGAGCGAAGACGACACCCAATGCAATCATCGCACTCTTCTTTTTTATTACCTGGTTGTTTCTCGCAACTCCGTCACCAGGGAAACCCGGAGGGAAAAAACTGCTTGGAGGTTCCTTTCTAAGGAACTTAATGGAGTTCTCAGTTAAGTTTTATTTAAATATCAACTTCTCGTGACTCATAAGCGGGGCCAGGACAAAATTGTAAGGGTGGGCCTTACATACACTGAAAACATATTTAGTAGTCCCTCTTGTCTCAGGGTCCAGGACCATGTTACTGGTTGCCCCCATCCAGTGACACCAAAAACAAAGCCCTGTGCATACAAATCCCCTAAAATCCATTATATATTGACATACATCTATGCAAATAATACATCTATGCAAATAATGAAAATAGCATAGCTTAGATGATCTGGTTATGAAACAACTTGATGAGAATTGGTTTTATTTATTGGTTTGGATTTATATTTACATCTCTTAATTGCAGACACTGGCGTTTTAACAGATCTGAGGACAGAAACTGTTAAGATCTCATCTTAGGAAAGATAAAAGAAATCACACATTCACACTCTTTTAATATCTCAGTTCCTCGTATGTGGATAGCAATCGGATTAAAGGGAGAGCAAATGTTTTAATGATCTTAACAGAAAGACCTAGTAACCTCAGAAGTGTCGAGTTTCAAAAGAGATCTCAAAAATGTCAAACACTATATTAAGAAGAAAATATATAATAAGATATATGATTATGCTTAAAATACAATATCTGGGGTGGTACATGACCAATAGCTCATTTAAATCTAATGAGCTATTGGCGAGCAGGCTCTGAGAGACAAGTTCTCTTTAGTTAGAATCTTTTACTCAGTGTTGTCCAAATTCACAAACCAACTGTGAATGTTCTACAATTAAGATACAGTGAGAGAGACAAAGAGAGACACAAAACTCTCCATAAACAGAGAGAGACACATCTGCATTTGTACTTCATCACTAAAATAGCCAAAGTGAATGTAGATTACAAGAAAAGAAAAACGCAAAAGGTGGACTTCTGATCTCTGGTAGCATAACAGCTCAATGACCTCCATCAAAGGTTATCTGCATATGAAGAAATATCCCTCAGAGGATGATGATGATGATGATGATCACATTACATCATTTGAGCCCAATCAGTGCCCTATCCCAGCAGAGATCTGATCTCTTCCTGATAGCAGCCTGTCACCTCCTGACGCATCACTTCCTTCTGTAACAGGAAACACTGAAGTGAAACAACTGACAAATAACCGAAAACACACTCCACATCCCTCACACATAATTAGCGCATGCCGAGCCACCGTAATTCAATGCAAGTACTGTAAGCTTCCCCACGTCGCATTTTAAATGCTTCAGCTCCGACAATGTAATGATACATCGTAATTATCCGTAACACAACAAGCTCCCTCAAAAAAGTCACGAAGCTGTGAGGAAATCCTCTAGAGTCTATTACAACACATCACGCTGGGTAAGTAAAACAAGTCAGAGGGCAAAATTTACGGAACACACTTTTAGCCGCGAGACACGATATGCGCATTAAGCGTCTCCGGGCGATTCAGCAAACTTGTCAATCAGCTGCGAAGAGGCCGATGACGAGGAGAAAATAAACACGGAGGAGCGCGCGTAGAGGAACATCTTGGGTCCTGTAAGTCTGAAGAAATGCTTTTCGAGCACATGCTAGAAACACGTTGTTACTGTAAGCTGTTAAGTGCACTTTAGAGTCGTGGAGCTTGAAAAGCTCGGGTTGCTCTGTCAAAACGGTAAGTGAGTGTGAGGGTGGAGATGCTGTTTTTCTGAGAAACTCTTTGCCAGAGTCGAGTCTTTCTGTCAGACTCGCTCTCCTCTTTTCCTCACTAGCGACTGCTCGCGGTGCAGAACTCTCGTGAACTACGACCTCACCCACGGCCGAAATCTTCACACCACCTGTCCATCTAAAAGCTCTTTCCTCCAAGTAAATATCGAGTCTTTGTTGCGGCCCATCATGACAGCATCGAGCAGCAGTACATTCCGTCAGCTGTCTGCTTTGTGTTTCTGCAGCACCGCGCTGGAATAATCTCACAATTTGCTGTTGAAACAGATATTTTAACAGCGACAGCTAAGTGAATATTCATCCTTTTTTGCCCTGCTCCAAAAAAGTCTACCTAAATCTCCTAAATAGACACACATGTAAGGATTGTTGATGTATAGCAAGAGTGAAGCTATTCAATTCACCTGCACAGCTTACAGAATTTGGCCACGAGAATAAACGTTTTGTATTTGATTTGATTTTGCTGTCCTGACACAGCATAGCATGAACTTGCTTGTTACTGTTTTAGTTTTTTACAATATTTGTCAACAACAGCCGTTTAATTCAAATGAAAAACATTCAGAGCAAATACAGAATTAACAGTTAAGGCTAAAAAATTGTTTTTTTTTACATATTATTTATTATAGTTCTACTGAGCAGAAACAGTCTGTATTTAACCCTGCTGAGAACAAAACATAGCAAACACATTATTTATCGTCAGTTCTTTCTGTTGCGGTAGATGCTTGTAATGGTAATGGTGATGCTTTACAACTCAAACTTCCTATTACCACCCCAGAGCACTAACCACTAAACCACAGCACCTGCCAGCACTGTGTGCTGTGACTCTGAGGATCAACGTCTCAGCTAACAAGATGTTTCAAATGTTCATTTTGCTACATCTGCTATCATTGCTAGTTTTTACAATAGAAATGTTTAAAATGACATTTTGGAAGTTCTGTGAATGTTCAAAACATCTAGTTTTTTGGACGTTGTATTTACGTTACTGTCTGGTTATATGCTATCATATGCTAAATGCTATTCGACTTTTTTCGTTTGGTAAATGTTACACTAACAATTGAAGAAAAACGCTATACATGATATATATATAAAAATAGTTCTACTAACGTTACTGCAAGAATGTCTTTGATAACATTAGCCAATGTTCTCAGAATGTTTCCTTTTAGCTGGAGCGTTGCGCATGTTTTGGTCACATTGGTTACGTCACGATTCACGAGGAAAGAAATCGAACTCGCATCTGAACTGAGTGACACTTGTGGTTCCATGAATCTGTCACATGGGCGGCGAGGAAACAATCCAACATTCCCCTACATGTATAAAGACAGCCCATGATTAGCATTTTCCCACAATTCAATTAGCACGCTTGTCAAGCACGGGGGATGGGTTCACATGCCTCTGTCTGAATACAGCTACAGCATGAGACCGCAGCCCCTTCAAACACCCGAGCTTCGACCTGATCGTGTCCTCTCACACACTATAATCTGATATGTTCATTCGTTTAACTTAAATAAGTCTTGTGAAATAAAAATTTCAATGATAACATGTATTTTTGCACAATACCACTTATTCTATATACGTCTAATGTATATGTATAATGTGTATATGTATAATGAATACGTCAAATTCTATACACGTCCATCATTTTCAGTTATAAAGCTGCTTTGTCACCATGCAACACTGTGAAAAACGTAATATTAATACATTTGAACTGAACGGATACTGTGTCGGAAATATACAGCACACAAACCAGTAAAAACGTTCGGAGGAATGCATTCCAATATCAGTGTGACGGCGTTCAAACGTCCGAAGTGATCACTGACAAAACATCAAACGTAAGCAAAATTTACTTTGTTGCCTAAATGAAACTGAATTACTAGCCAGTGGACAGTAACCTTATAAAAAACGTCAACATAACACACAGTTTAAACTGAATTATTACATGGCTCTCTGGTTTACTCGATAGGTCACTCTGGTCAGCCGTGCCATTCAATCCCCTCTTGTCACGTAATAAAATTCGACACGGCTACTTAACGAATAAATTAATAAATGGCCATGAAAATAAGCATGATAATGTACAGTTAGCTGGTTATTATGTGCATTATCCATGAACACACACACACACATACGGTACTGTATATACATACAAACACATATATCTATCATTTTCAAATATTGCTATAATGTACTCGAGCTGGCATGGACAAAATTGTGCAAAAGCCGATGATCCGTGATGATCCTGACAATGTTCCAGAAAGCATCTTGTGCGCTTCAATGGAAGCGCGGCCATCTGACCTTTTGTACAATCGAGTAACACAACCCATTTGCTTACTGACCTTATGACCTTGAAATACGGCAGAACTCTTAAAATGTCATGTTCCTTCCGTGGCATAATTGTTTTGGGATGTTTATTTCCGAATTTAAATGAGCTTTACGGTCAGTACGCGTTATTTCGCTCACCGTTGGCAGGTGTGTGGGAAAGTTAATTTTGGGCCCCGTGTGCAGGTGTTTGTATGTGGAGAGCTTTTCAGAGAGTGTTAAAAATGAAAAGTGATACAGACAACAGGAAACCACAGGGGTCACTCCCACACATGGCAGACAGACAAATCCTTTCAATATATCACCATACAAACAGAGAGCGAAAAAATGACATCTCATTGTGCTCCTGCCAAGCGCTCGGAGTCCCTCACTCATTCATACAATCACTCCTCATTTCCTCCTCGCTCCATCTTCCTCTCGCGCATTATGGTTTTCTGTCAGGCGATTGCACACGAGTTCTGCAACCCGTCCTGCATTACTTGTCCCTCGCTGACTGAGGATCATATTCTGTAATGAACTCCGATGTTGACAGTCTAAGGTCATCCGATTCATGTCATGGCAACCGCTGAATGATGTTTACCCTCCTCCACCCCGCGCCTCACTTGACACTCTTTTCTTTTATGATTTACTTCCTCTCTCCACCTCATTCACTTTTACTCTCTTTTACCCAATTCATTCTGTCTCTCTCACTACTTCCTGTTTAAGAGGTGGCGGCATGGAAGGCACTTCCTGTACTTCGCCCAATCACAGTGCCTGGTGCAAACGGAGCAGGTAATTAGTAAACAAACATGCAACAAAGAAAACAGAACTATGCAGTGTTCACTAAGAAAAATGTTTATTTAACAGAACAGTAACATTCTGTTAAATATCAGTAACACTGATACTGGTTATTCATATACAGAAGTCTCAAAGTTTCAATAAAATATCCTGTTTTATTTGAAACATCAGAGGGAGGATGGTCATGAAATGGTTCTGAAATAATAAATAATTCAAGTAAACTCTGACTGACATTACTTCCGTCGGACTTCAGAGAAAAGCAACAAGTGTAAAATACAGCCTTTATTATGCAAAAAGAACCATCAGACATGCATAATAATCCTGAAGCTCCAAACAAAAGCCCAGCAAAGCTATTAATGACCAGTTCCGCCCAACTGAAACTAAGCACCACTCAAATGTTCAAGATCTGATGAAATCTTGCATGAGAATAAGAAATCCAAGTCTATATGTGAAAACACAGAAAAATGTTAGACTAAAAATGGCTGCCGTATTGTTGAATCTCGAGAGCGTTGAACATGCTCTCAGGAGACAATCAGAGCGCCGCAGCCCAGATACATCCAGCCCAACAAAACTATGATGAGAAGATTGAACATTTTCAAACCGTGTGTTTCACTGACAATTTGACTGTTCTCAGGTCTGGGGGAAAAAAAACACTCGAATTCCCAGCACCTCCAACGGGGCCATTTACAACATAAACGCACACAAACCCAAAGGTGTGAAATATGTGACAGCTAAATGTGTAGTTAACGCTCCGATCTCATCTTTCAAGAGCTCGAATCCACGACAACACGTCTGGCCCATGACTGTATGACTATGATCTTCCGTCACCGCGGAAACCTGCTTTCAACAGACGCTGTTGTGCGATCCACTAACAAGTCAACAACGCTCTTGTGAGTCATCCATCATGTTTAAGCACTGATATGGAGTGTATCAACGTCTGCTGAAATGTCAACCCCCCGAACAGAGACTGAGGAACAGTCAGTAGTCGGTCTATCATTTAAATCACTTTAAACCCAACAGAGTGAATCATGGGAGTTTTCGCCACACGGTCCAATTGTTGTTGTTTGGGGGCTTTTTAGCGATGGTAGAGAGAAGACAGGAAATTACTAGAGAGAAATTGGGGGGAGATGTTCTTTTTTGGGTGAGCTATTCATGTAAAGGCAAAGTAAGCGATTTTTTTCCAGAAACATTTTCGGTTATGCTGGTTGAAAGTCTCTTCACATCCTGATAGCAATCACTCAGCAATCACTAAACACAAATGGTCTAAATGTATTTATATACATTTATGTTCTGTGAGATAGGGTGCAGGACCATAAAGTGTTCATCCAATCATTGGATTCGGTCAGACTGCAATGATAGGATGTCCTGCTTGCCTTTCACATCATGTGTACATGCATGTGTTGGAGGAGGCGTGGCTTTGGAGAGCACTCTGAAGGTAGGGCGGGATGCTGTGCTTTCAAAGCTAGCGTGCTATTGCTAACATGATGACCCAAATATTAAAGATACCTGTTATGTTTATTTAACAATGTTAACTTTTTTTAAAAGGCATGAATACGGCCACTTGGTGCAAAGATTGCAGATGCAACAGGGTGGGCGAATGTAACAGTAATAACAATCCAAAATTCCAGCTGCACAATAGCATCAGTGTCATCCTGTTGAAGAGGTAGGGTGAGGTCTTAACAAACAATGACCCTACTTTTCCATGCAAAGGAATGTAAATCTTTCTCTGGAACATTTTAGAGCTTGTTTTCAGTAGACCTTCCAGAGAGAGCAAGAGAGAGAGTGAGAGAGAGCGAGAAACAGAGAGAGAGAGCGAGAGAGCGTGAGAGACAGAGAGAGAGAGAGAGCGTGAGAGACAGAGAGAGAGACAGAGAGAGAGACAGAGAGAGAGAGCGAGAGAGTCAGAGAGAGAGAGAGTCAGAGAGAGAGAGACAGAGAGAGAGAGACAGAGAGAGAGAGAAACAGAGAGCGTGAGAGACAGAGAGAGAGAGAAAGAGAGAGACAGTGAGACGGGGGGGATTTCGTGGGTTACCTCCTAGGGCCACTGACACAGGATGAGTGACGGTCCTACTGGGCACGGCTGAGAGCAGGAAAAGATTTATGTGCTTCATATGAATGGTTCATTAAATAAACATTCCCCAATATAAAAGCCCCTTTGTGTCAGGACAGATCTGAGAAGCCACTCGAGTGGAAGTATGGCATTCTGCATCTTCAGGAAACACACACTTTTTGTAAACAAACACGCTGAAAATTTAAGGCAGCAATGGAATCAGACTGAATTCCCTTACAGAAATGCACTGCTGTTTACTATGGTACCAGAAGATAATACCGTGCTACTGTTTGATTACCATCCAGTTACTTAATATATCAGGGCTATAAACATGGAAACGTACTTGAAAGGAATGTTCTAGGTCAAATTCAAGATAAGATAAAACAAATCCGCCATGTTGTCAATTACAACTAAAACAATTTAGAATCCTCCGATTAAAAACAAAATATTTTCATGAATGCACTTGCAATGGAAATCAAAGCGCTGCACTGGAATAATATTAAAATACAATATATATTTGACCGAAGCAATTCAGTTTCTGTAACTACAAAGAAAAGTGCTGCTTCAACCGTTATTATTTATTATGCTTCATAAAAAAATTGCAGTATACTTTAAAGCTGCCATAACACATATTTTTAATGGAAAAATTAATTAAAGTGCATTACCAGAACCACAAGCTGCACAGTTTTGCTTTTAAAGACTCTGAAAAACAGACTTCCATTGCATGCGCATTATTCTTGAAAAAAAAAACCACTTTAGAAGGCAAAAGTTTTATTGAACCCTTTTTTATTTATTTCTTTGTTTTTATTTTATTGATTCCTTTCAAATTTAACAAATGTTATGCCTCCAAAACCAATGATAATACCACAGTGTGTTCTTGTAAGGATGGTGAGTACTGGGGTCATCTTTTCAACGGAGTAAATAATTTACTCTGATTTATTTGCCTAGTGTATTTTTGTTAGTGAAACACTGCTAATGTGTAACTCACTATAAACAATCATTCCAGAAGTTATGCAATTACCCTCTGCACTTGAACAAAGACACAGAAAAGCCGCACACAATCTGTGCTGGAATTCTCATGGCTGATTCGACACTCAGAAAGAGCTTAATAACACAGCAGGGGTTCTGAAGAGAGGACAGTGTCTCTCTCTCTCTCACACACACACACACACACACACACACACACACACACACACACAGCTACCAGAAAAAGTATTAAGACAGGACTCTCAGCAGACCGAGAGGCATGCTGGGTAATTCCAGAGGGGCTTTTGTTGAGCAGTGGTCAGATGGGGTTTATAACAGGTTCCCAGGAGAGGGATGGAGAAGAAACGGTCGCCCACAGAGTGTGTGGAGAGGAGGAAAGTCAAGAAAACATCTCCTGTAGATGAGAAGACAAAAATTCAGCACCTCTTCATTCATTCGGGTTTCTGCTTCGCTCCAGCTCAAACCCGTCTCACTCGAATCCAGAAAGAACCTTGCTTTTCTTTCTCAATCATCACCCCTCCTCTCTCTCTCACTCCTCTGCAGAGGCAATAAATCAAGCCTGTGCGCGCACGCTCTCCCTCTCTCTCTCTCTCTCTCTTTCACTTTACTAGATAACACCGCACAAAGCTGCCAGCTCAGTGGAGTTGTCGACAGCATGACCATATCAGCAGAAAAGCGTATAATACAGGAACATTATGTGCCATAATATGACCCCCACAAATAAACTTCCCTCCCTAGATCCATGCCTGTCCATCTGGAGTGGGGCAGCACAGGATACAGGAAGTGGACATTTGGAGTCTTATAGAACATGCCCAATGGTGCGGAAGTAACTCAATACTGCCCAACATGCTACATGTTGGAGTGTGTCTGTATGATTGTTTTTAGTTAGGGCTAAGTGATGGACTGAATGCTTGAATATTTGCATGTATTATATTGCGATTTTATTTGCATGATTTTGCTGCAGATTTAAAACTAAGCAATGCTGTATTTTTACTGGCACAAATTTTGACTAATTTCAACTTTGAAAACTCATTCATCTTTTGTCTACCACAAAACCCATTCACACAATAGTACCAGTGCATAAGTGCATCGCAAGAGATGCAATAAATGCAAACCATCAGCAATTTAAGCAGACATGAACATCAGTGAGCAAACTAAATGTCATCAATAGCAGTTCACTTAAACAAGTCCGTCTAAATTGCGTTCACACACTTAATGAAGTGAACCGGAGTCAATATGAACTGGATCCCAGACTACAGTTTCAAGAGGAACTGAGTACCGTTAACAGGTTCATCGTTCGGAAAATAGCTTTCACACCAAGCTGCCAAACTGAACTCTGACACCGAACAAACTCCAACCTCGCATCTCTCGTGTAAAAGCACTTACAGCAACTGTATGGCAGGTTGTACCGTAGGCGCCATTTTTAGATATTTAGAGTTTGTTGTAAATGTGCATGCCAACACTAAACATTAAATCAGCCATTCAGATTGCACTTATCAAACTACTCTCTATAACTCTCATGCATAATGTTTGGCCCTCATATACTTCATCTAATGGATACCCATCTGAATACACCATAATGACACTCATAAATGACAGATAAACCCCTGACCTCTGATTCCTCTTATAAACATTAACACACGCCATCAGCAGGTTACCCAGAGATTTATGTTCATGAAGTTCAACATGTTATCCAAAATAAACACTACCTGAATATTACAATATTACCTATAAACATAAGAAATTATACTGGAACTTCCCAGCTAACAGGGAATATTGGCTAATGTTCTCTAAAAGTTCTCTGTTATCAAAAACGTTCCTGCGATAACATTGCGATAATCACAATAATTACAATATCTAAAAAAACGGAACCTTCCTTAAACTTTTAAAATAACGTTTTTAATATTTTTGTTACCTAATGGAACAGAATGGATACAGAAACATTCTTACAACCTAAAATTGTTAGCTGGGATATACCTCTATTTACTCTATTTTAGCAATATTTCAAAAAAAGTTTTATATTTACTACAAATTATTCCAGTAAGATAGTCACAATAAACATACAAAAGCAAAGTTATTTTCTTGACAGTTTTCCAGGCATTTTGAAATGTTTAAAGCATTTGTGTATGAGCAAGAGCTCGTTATACAAATTATGCATGATTATGGATGCAAATTTGCTTTAAAGGAGCGCATTTTAGTGGAAACACCTAAACAAAAAATCTGTAACCTGTCACAACAAAACATCACCACCACCACGAGACCAACTCATCACTACACGCTTGTTATTAACACACTTTTGTTTATCTGTTATTTTGTTTATTTTGTTTATATGATACCCAGTCGCTTACAAACAGCTCTGGTATCATAAGTATGATGATGGGATAAAAAACATCACACACATGTCAAGAGCTCTCTCTCTCTCTCTCTCTCTCTCTCTCTCTCCCTCTCCCTCTCTGCTTTAAAAGAAATTACTTCCATTAAAATCATAAGTGATGATTTAACATGTAACATTTTAGCAGCATCAGACTTTCAAAACACAACATGTTGTATCTCCAGCTGTTGAACATCGTTCTTAATCATGCTGTCAATGTTTATCTTTAATTGTGCTTCCGTCTGTAGAACTTTGTTCTGTTGCCGCCTCTCAAACGAGTTCTCAGAATTCAAGCCAGTTTGACACGGCGCGAACGGGTTTCTGAAACAGCCTACGATGTGCAAGGGAGGTGTAGATTTAAACAGTCTCCAGACATCAGTCAGAAGATCTAAGGAAGAAAGTTTTTAAATAAGAGTGAAGATACGTGTCTCAGCTCGCCTATACGTTGAGGGAGGTGCGCTAGTTGGTATTGGCGATGTGGAATTCGTAGCTTTACAAATTGGAGCTCGGCTGCGAGCCAGCTCACACTGGGAGTGTGGAGGCCCTAATTATGAATTATAAAAATGTTCACTAATTAGTCATTGCATGGCAATTTGTCCACAGCACGCAGAAATCGATTTGGCACCAAAGTCAAGAGTTTTACCTGGCAGTGCACAACAAAACTTCAAAGCAAACGTCCATTAAAATAAAAATATGAATTCTGCACTGGCCAAAAGTTGAAAAATTAAAACTTGACTTCAAATAACACAGGCAAAAAGGAGAAAGAGGCAGTGCAAGTATTTTTAAAGTGACCGTTAATGCATAAATGAAAATTCGGTCATCATTCGGTCATCACCCTCATGCTGTTTTAAACATGACACGGAACACAAAAAGAAAAATTTGGGGGACTCTGGCCACTATTTTCCATGCAATTACAATGAATGGAGACCAAGACTCTCAGTGCTGCAAATGAAACATAAAAGCATCATAAAAGTGCTCCATACTCTATATTACAAATTTGCTTAGGTCACATGACAGCTTTAAGTGAGGTAAAAAAAATGTTTGTGTTGCACAGCGGAAAGCAAGTCAAAAGCCGACCACAACATGAGGGCATGTCAAAAATGCTCCATTTTCGAATGAACTGTTTTTTTAAACGAGGTTATACTCGTGAACAAGAAGGTAAGCTAAAGCAAGCAGCACACAGCGGTACAGAACGACAGTGCGCGCATTAGCTGCAGTATTAGCATTAGCGTTGTGTTCATGTATTCATTTATGCTAAACACAAAGGGCAGGCTGAAGGGTGGTCAAGTCTCTGTTTATTAAAAAGCCATTAGTGATAGAGGAGGCAATGAAGCGCTCATTCATGCAGCGCAGACATCGGCTTTGGCTCAAGGGCACGATTCTCTTCACGGGCCACAAGATCCGTATTATCAAACGGCAGCCGACCGATTCCTCCGTCTCATATATTAATATTAATATAAGTCAGTTGAGAAACTGACCTGGCCGTGAGGTATGACACAGAAACACAGAAAAATGCTTGACCTGACAATTTATATTGATCAATGTGGATAAAAAACCCCAAAATGGACTCTACATGTAGTTTAGGCGAAGGATTATTAAACTTAATGACGCCAGGGGCCCCAAAATATGATGTACCTTCTGTGAGGGAAGACAGATAGATTAGATAGATAGACAGACAGACAGAAATACTCACTAGACAGATACAAAGCAAATATAAGCCATTCTAGAGTACGTATGCAGAATAAAAATAAATATAATAATAAACACAAATAAACACTTGAAATGAACCAGTACGTTTTTCCGTAAATTTGTTAAACCTCCAGAGGACCGCAGTTCAAAAACCCTGACTTCAAACTATTATACGTAAATAGACATTTCAGCACCAACACAGAGGAGCATTTTGAACTTCTCCAGGTAAACATGCAAAGTAAACGTGTGTTTGCCAGAGCGCGCGCTGCTAATTTAGCGTGCTGATACTGAATACAGACAGCCGGTGTCATGACCTTCCCTTGAACTGCCCTACATCACTTCACACCCACTTACAATCTCTGTTAGCGCTCTGTTTTCACACAGTTGAGATGTCAGGTGACAAAAAAGCGTCCTTTCTCTGAACGAAAGCACCTCTAATCGACAAACATTCTTTGAAAACAAAAAAAGGCGCAGCTTATCTAACAGGGGAACACTATTGAACACTGTCAAGCAATTACCAAACCTCCACAGACAACACTCCGAAACGGGCCAAGATAATCACCAAAGAATGAGGTAAACAGGAAGCTCTTCAGCAGTCAGAGCCAGAGAGATGAAAACCGGCTTTCAGCCCATCATAGAAAAGGCATTTTTGGCCATGATGTCCCTTATAATGTTTTCATTCCTCCAAACGTTCACAAATATTAAATTATGAACACAAATACGATGACAAATTTTATTCATGTCATTTCAGAGTAATTATAAGTTGTTTATGGTTGCCAGGAAACGCTGCTGATGTCACAGGTGTTCTTCCATGTGTTATTTAGATCATGGCTTGACACCAATCAAATTTTAAGGCTGCAGTCCGTAACTTTCGCCTCTCTACCGTCATCTCGCATTACGTGGGAAATCAGACGCGGCAGCTCACATGATAAATCATTATTATAAACTTAACACAAGGTAATTAGATGGTGTTGAACACTGATCTGTCATGTACTGGCCCAATAACCGATTTTTGTTTATTTTTAACCCCAAAAGTTACGGATTGCAGCTTTCAGTGCTACACAATGTGGCGTTTTTTGCAGTAATTGTCATAAATAATCTTTTTTGTTTGTGATTATCAAACAATTAGATGATTTGCAGGGCCATTTCTTTATATTTGCATTTAATTCTCCAAAAAAGTCAATTATTATATTTTATATCTACAACATTATTTAAATGAATTCTCAGCAAATATAGCTATATATGTGACATACTATAAACTATTCCTTAGATATAAAATTAATATACTGATTTAAGATTTTGATCATGCCCCTCACCCCATACAGAACACAAATGTCGAAATCAAGGCGTTCCTACAGCCAATCACCCGACATCACGGCTCTCTTGATTTCGCGGTGTGCGAGCACTGATTCGGCATTAGCACATAACGAGCTTTGAACAGCCTGTATTTAATCCGTGCTGATCTGATGGGATTAACACATCGGGGTCAGGCTGCTGCTAACAGGCCCGACTCCAAGCTCTTCTTTTTACCGGCCCATCAGAACCTCCGCGCTCTGCTCCGAGCAGATCCAGGGACCGGAGTGCCATCTGGCTCACGTTTGCGGAGCCAGAATCCGGGTTCACACAGAGAGCTGGAGGATTTCATGAGCTCAGAGCGACTGACCTGCAGACCACAAAGACCACACAACCGCAAACCACATCAGACTGTAATCTGTGGAGCGGCAAAACCACACAAACACACACACACTCTCTCTCTTAAACAAAAAAGCCAGACTTTTAACAGTCAGTGTGTGGCTCTTAAGTCCCCACGGCCAGGCGTGGAGGACAACATCTTCAATTATTGACTGCGGCGGAGAACGTCTGCCTCCAATATCAAGCATTACTTAAGAGCTCTTGCTAATCCATCGCTCATCCATTTCTCCACAATAAACACACGGATCTCTAACTTCTAGACTAGATTATGTTTAACACATTTTGAGAGGATGCCCTGCGCGCACATAATGACTGAAATTCAAGCAGTAGTCATACAGTGGGGCTGATGGAAACAGTTTGCTTGTTTGAGGCAATTTAACTCTTTAACTTTCTCTTCATTTGACCTTTTCTGCATGTCTCCTGACATAAATCTTTCTTTCTTTTTTTAACCAAGAAAGTAATGGATTGCAGCTTTAAATCTGGTGGACAACAGCAAACAGGCGAGATTTAAAATTTTAACCAACCAGTAAACATTTGACAGCAAAGTAACAGACATGGAAAGGATTTTCCAGCAAAGATTCTAGATTGGATTCCATATTTTTGACTCTAGAATTACGAAAGTTTTGCTTCACATTGCAGAACCACAACTAATCTACTCACTAGCAAAAGCTTTAGGTGAATATTTTACCACAGGGCAATGTAAAAAAAATATCCGCTGCTTTATAGTCCAATAACAAGGCCCCTCAACACTACTAAGGCCATGGACCAACGTACACCAAATAATGGCATTCATAATACACAAGGTAGCTGCCCATTAGCAGGGCCTGCCATTTTAGAAATTACAGTAAATCTTCCATGAAAATACATTCCCTCTAATGTTCCAGTCACGCTTGGGGTATAACATGCAGCCCATATCCATAAAGCCACAGTGTGGAAAATTATCTTGCCTGTTTGATTAGAGACTGACACCCCTGAAGGAACAGGAAGTGATGGAGGGGGAAAGACAGAGAGAGGCTGAAGGAACGAGCGGGGATATACACACGAAATTAAAAGAAAAGAGTGACAGCAGCATTGCTGGATTTTTCCGTGCCAGTTTATTGGACTGGGACTCAAAATCTGCCGCAATATCTTTAAATAGATGATACAGGGAGAAAAAGTGACGGTAGGTGCACATGGCCCAGAATTGATTCTCATAACGTGGACGGATTCAT
This sequence comes from Botia kubotai, assembly GCA_036877585.1. Lineage (NCBI taxonomy): Eukaryota > Metazoa > Chordata > Actinopteri > Cypriniformes > Botiidae > Botia > Botia kubotai. The sequence goes on from JAZGTI010003331.1 coordinate 19,167, forward strand.
TGGATAACACATATTCACGGATTTAGATATACGATGGGGTTAAAATCTGAATTTAAGGTCTTTCGTATTCCCTACACGTTTCCTTTTATTTCAGATTCATTTGTAAGATGTACGTTTTAATATTTCTCAAAAATAACCACAATAAACGTCTAGTATAACAGGAACGTGAGAGTGTGTTCTGGTCCCCCATTGGCACATTGTCATTTTAAGTTAATTGTGACTGCTTGATCACTGTGCCAGCCCTTCTAACCAGACTGCCCACCAGCTGTGATTCTATCCTGGTCCATGACAGCAAAAAGTGACAAATCACAGCAACAGATTATATTCTTAAAGGGACCACTCGTGCAAAAATGAAAATACTGTCAAAAAAGCAGCTTAATAAACCATTTGCATGAGAGCTAAAAGTCAGGCTGCTTCTCGCTTGAGCTTTCAATCGGCTTTATTTGGGCGAACTACACCGCTAATTTTGGGGTGCAAGAACGTTTCCCTAACGTTTCTATTAAGTAACAAAACCATTAAAAATGTTGAACGCGCTAGTAACGTTCCAAACGTCCACATTTTTTAGCCGTTGTATCAACATTATTGCTCGGTTATGAAAACGTTATTCAAACTTTTTTTAATGCTGTAACATTTTTAAATCATTCCACTAACAACTTCTACCAACATTACTACAAGGACATTTTGATAACCTTGAAAGAACTTACGGGGAACTATAATTAATGTTCTGAGAACATTAGCTGAGCGCACCTTTAAAATCGAACCCTTTCTTTCAGCATTGCTGCTCTGACGTGTCCTTTAAAAGGCTTCTAGAGCACACAATCCCCATTTCTGCTGTTATAAACATCTCAGCCAAACAGCAGATGCTGGTCCTTCATTAAACAGATAACACACAGCCTAGAGCAGCAGGGGCGGTGCCTGGCACTCCAGTGGGAGTGAAAAACAACCGCTGGTGGCCGATTACACACACCAATCACTGTGGGAAACGTATTCTTAACACCTCACACCCACACAAAAACTCTCCTCTGGACGGCAGTCTGAAACCTCTGTGCTTCATGCTTGACAGCAAGTCACGCCGCACACCAGATGGTCTCCAAGCGAAGCTGGTGCTTCAATGAGAGTCTGGCGATACACATCTCGTTAAGCAATTAAAATGCCCCCATCGTTCTCACATCTCCGGGTCTCAGGGGACCGCGACGCAACGAATGCGATTTGGAAAGTGCGAATACAGTCCCGAATACAGAAGATTTGTAATTAAAACCTCATCCTTCTGCACTTTAATGTCCGACGAAGGGAGAAACGAGGGCCGACTCCATCGTCTCAGGAGTCGTGAGAGAGATTTCAACGTAAACAACCCCGTTAAACATGTCTAACAAGCATGCAGATTGACACAGCTGTCAGATGGCTCCTCGTTTGTTGTCGGGAACGCTCTTGGCTTCCGTGAACTGTAACTCACTGGGCGACAGGTGTTAAACTGCGCGCGCACTGGGGCTGCCCAACACGCTTCGAATCCTGGAGCAGTGAACGCTTAGCGTGTGAAGGTACAAGCATGCAGGGACTTGTACTATATCTAAATATTTATAATAATAAAAACAGCCGTTCCAAACTCAAAGTATGACAACGTAAACTTTTAAATCAATTATTCAGAATCAATTGCAGCTTCTTAAACAAGTTGGAAAAACCTCTATAATGAAGCAACAGATATATGTGTGTATGTGTGTGTGTGTGTCTCATATATAAATCTCATTTTTTGGCCTGCTGAGTGACATGTGTCTGATTCATTAAGAAGTTATGTGCACACAGCAATACAAATGCCCCTGCAGGTCTCTGCAGCTCCAAACCTCCACACTGTCAGCAGTTCCCCTTTTCTCAGCCCTCATAGTTGTAATTGTCTTGTTTGTAATTGTCAGACTTCTAATGTATTCAGGAGTTCTCAATAAATTAGAAGTTCTGCAACGACCACTGAAATTCAAGGTTGCAATCCTTCCGTGCATCCCACGATGAGCCTCAGAAATCGCTGTAACTAATATATAACGCTTAGATCCGTGCAACAAAGAAGCATGTCAAATCCACATTTTCTATGCAAAGCATTTCCCATCTAATTATCGGAATAATGCAGATTAAAAACGAGAAACGGCAAAACTCCTCTCTCATCTTTCACAGGTAACCCTGCGCACGTTTCACACACAAAGCTTAAAGTACACGTACACATGTGTGATGAATTAAGGGAGAACAACACTGGTGTGGTCTGTCGGCCTTTATCACGGGAGAGATTAATCAAAGACAGGAATGCGTGTCCATATCAGCATCACATTCCTAAACTCGCCAAGAGCAACAGGAGTTATGTCATCTCTGTCATATCGGAGCAGCGATTCTTTTTGTCTCTGGGGTATGTTGGATCCAGGCGCTGCTTTTTTAGGAAGCGGAGCTGGGCTGCTGGTTATTTGGTAAATCTGATCTGATGTGTTTGACATTGCAGGGCTTAGATAATTTAATCCACAAAATCCTATTAAAAACTGAAACTCTGTCTCCATACAGGGTTTCGAGATGGATTTTACATCATTTCAAAAGTAAACATAATATACTTTACGATCAGTGACTCTAATGCTCTTTCAACAGCCTGAAAGCACATTTAAAGGAGCCAGCGAGGAAAGACTGCAAGACAATTCTTATATCCGAGACATGAACAACCAACGGCCAGGTTTTCCTGATCTGACACTGGCTCTTTCTACAGTGTCCAGAATGGGTTATATTCCATAACCACTATGCTGGCAAAACTTCCTGCTGTGTTTACAAGCATCTGTTTTACAACACAGTAATTTTCCATCTTCGGCACAGGGGAAAAACACAAACACATGCAGTAATCCGAAATGACACAAACGTTTGACGAAACAAAGTCTTTTCAAGCGTTTCCCACCTGACAACAAAATAAACACTGTAACAGTTTCCCCCCCAAAAATGTACAATGGTAACATCAGTTTCTGTCCATTATAATTACCTTTACTAAAATTAAAACGGTGTAATTTGTAATTATCCACCCACGTCTTAAAAAGATACTATAAGTGAGATATTTAAAGCTTCTTGGACTGTTCCGGTATTAAATTATTGTTATCTTCTCGGTTCTAACGGTATTTTTACATAACAGTGTATTTTAGGTTACCGTATTTTTAGGTTTATTTTGTATTTGTGGTTCCCGTTGTACGTGTGTGGACGGCTCTCGTCTGCGTTTACAAAACCACAAATGCAGAACTTTATACGTGTGACAAATAAGTGTTTGCATAAATGCACACTGGTGTACAATACGCAGACCATGTAAAGTGGTTATTTCGAAGTTCTCATTTCTTATACACACTGGCTGTGTGTCAAAACCTGCGGAGTTGCCTACCTAGGCAGCATTCTGGAACATCACAGACTGCCGGCGCATGCGATGCCAAACATCCTACACTTGTTTTTCATCGTGTGATTTATCATTACTTCAGAGCAGATTCCAATTTCAAAGCGGTTTCAGGCGGATTCTTATGTATGAATTCTATGTGATGTGCGCCCTCGCTTTGCATCTCGCCTTTTCTGTTCGTTTGCTCTTAATTATCCCTGAAAATGGCCCAAATCTCAAATAAAGCGATAAAAAAATCCTGCATGAACTAACCATGGCCAACAATACTGACTGGCTGGACGGCTAGTGTTCTCAGGATTATTACCTTTGGTTTATCATCTTGTTTTCCTTCTTATTCAAAACGCCCGGTACGCAGTTGGTGAGTTCGGTCCAGTCCGCATGTAAACCACAACTCCAGCCGGTGGAGAAGCGAGAGAAGAGCCAGGTCTCTTTCCTATTGGGTCGGTAACAGGTACACTTCTTCTGCCCCGGTCTGCAGTCGCACGGCACCTCCAGCCTCACGTTCTGGACCAGATGCCTTCCGAACGTGGTGCCGCCGGTCTTCTGGATGTGCAGGAACACGATCACATCATCCCCTTTGATTTCAAAATCCACAGTCCGCTCCAGGTCGCGGATGGGGAAATAGTATTTCTTCACGTAATGTGGATCGGGAGTCGGGAAGAGGTCCGCATCGTCCTCCAGCATGTAACCGTGCGGAGAGCCGAAGTTTATCATCCCCGGGGCCACGTACTGATACAAAATCAGCATGAACAGAACCGAGCCGACAACGACGAACAGAAATTTACTGCTCCTCTCAACCATGTTCCTTCCAGCGAGGAGGTTCATGTGTTATCATTTCCCGGTTGACTGTTTTGTAGGACGCCGATACACTGTCTCCATAAGAAACACGCCGCGGTCAGTGCAGCGCGCCGGGGAAGTAAATCATCACAAACATTGTATCAGAAAGTGAGCGATCGGATGCATTGTATCGGAAGCGTTGCACGCAGGGTCCGACGCGATCTCTCTCTCTCTCTTTGCCACTGTATGACACGGTGTGTGTGCAGACTACAGTGTGTTTAAAGTCCTCGACACATCGATGCGAAGCTCCTCCGCCAGCGTGCACAGCGACACCCACTTTCACAACACACGCGCGCGCGCTCCAGACTCTGAACGAAACCAGCAACAATATTTAGCTTGCAGTAAACGCCCGCGCCTGTTATTAACATGTGTGTTTGTCTAAACGGAGCGCCCACTGTTAGTCCCATGATGGCCAAACGATGTTGAAAACTGTTTTTCCCAATTTTCCTTCATTTGCGAAACAAGAACAATTTGGGAAAGGAATCGGAGTCCTCTTTTCAGCACGCCAAACACAAAATCAACCCGCAGGAGCGTTTCGGCTTTAGTACTCATGCTGGACTCCTCCTGCACAACTAGTGGGCAGTATTGAGAACGGAGTCATGTTGAGTACAGCAGACATGCGTCTTTGCCCATGAAAGTACAAGCGAAGCGCTTGCTTATGTTGTCATATCCAAACAGAGTTTGTTTCAGGTGCAGGGAAGTTGCACAGCCTATTAAATGTCAATGAGTTTGAGAAACCAGCTAAATAAATTAATTTCATGACTAAATGATCTGTATTATTGGTATGGTGCAAATAAGTTACTCAGATACGAATGCTTTTGTTGCCATATTTTTTTGATGCCATATTTAGGCCTTCCACATCCAACACAAAGGCTGGAGAATGTAAACCAGCTGACATTAAATCCCAACATGAAGTTATAAAAAACGATAAAGCTCGGAACAGGCCTCTCTGTGTGTATTGCTTAGCTAATTCGCTAGCATAAGTAATTCCGCGGCTTATATCTCTCTTCTGACGATCTTGTACAAATTAGCTCAAACAAATGATGTTTGCTACTCGGTCGCTTAAATACCGCAAGCCAAATTAACATATTTTTATTTACGACAGGCGACGGCGGCCTCTAATGGCGGCTTGTCATTTGATATCATGATTATTGCGCCCGGGGACCCGCTGCATAATGAAGCTCTGGAAACGCTGATCATTTGCTGCTGAGTAGCTTCACTGAGATAAACGATAAAGCCAGTCCTGCCCTCTGGTCCCGTTATGCGTTTTCAGCAACTCCGGGATTATACCGCAGGTTCCTTCGTGCATAACTTACGGCTGCTTTGTGTACACTTACGATTTTCTTGTAGGAAGAATGCAGGTTACATACACAAATAAACTTCATCAGAATCAGAAAACTTTATTGATCCCGCAGGAAATTGCTTAGAAGCAATTTTCATATAGCGCACATACCCAGCTAACAATTTTGAGTTGTGAAAACGTTTTCCTCATATTATCCATTAGGTTACAAAAACATTTAAAAGGATTTTTTGAAAGCTATACGAATGTTCAAATGTCCAGTTTTCGTGATGTTGAATTACCTTTATTGCTTGGTTATTAGAATGTTTTTCAAACATGTTTTAATTCTATAACTTTTTCAAAATATTCCACGAATATGAACATTTTTGATATAAAATATATATTGTTAAAAAAGGTTCTATTAACATTATTGCAAGAATGTTTTCTGATCATTTTGAGAGAAGTTTTACAGAACATTAGCCAGCGTTCAGAGAACGTTCCCTGTTAGCTGGGTACAAACAAGCAATGTCTAATAAAGATCCAGTCAACTGCCTGACCGTGAGTTTTGCCGCATATTTTGCTGCTAGGTAAAAAATAATAAAAGTGTTGCTTTGCCACAAAACGTTTTGTTCTTCCGTTATGAATCACTTACAAAAAGCATCTTTTATTGAGGCGGTTTTCACTGCAACTGGTTTCAATTTGTGGAGCAGTCAAACCAAAAGGTAAATCAACACTATCTTTCTTTCTCTCTCCCTATCTCTCTCCATCTCTCTCTCACACACACACACACACACACACACAGCCAAACAGGACACAGGACTGCTTTTGATTAAGGTTTGAGACCAGGGACAGCCTTGCTGACTACAGCACCTCTGACCCCTGACATCGCTGTGGCCATCTACCTAAGCGCAGTGGAATGTTGTCGTTATATTGTTATTTTTGTCTAGAGTTGACTGATGGTTCAGGTCTGAAACCAAAAGCTTTATTTTAATGTCACGGCAGGATAAATGGATTAAGAAGTTCTTTATTTGAGAAACACACAAAACTCACACAAAAACTGCACAGATAAATGACTCAGACAGATAATGATGATGTTGATCAGATAATGTTGACGGTTCATATACACACATATATTCACTACAAAAATACACAATTGAATGCACTGAATTGCTTATTCCTGTGATGTAATTCTACAGTAGCACATCTTATCTATTATAGTGACGATAACTTCTCCTAACTAAGCTTCATCGTTTTTGTGGTGCCATCCCAGCAAACAATTTTAGGCTGTAAGAATCTTTTCACAATGTTTGTCTGTAATGTGAGAATCCATCGAGAGATCTTTTCAGTGGTAGTTGAATTATGTCAGGATGTAATATCGGCCTTCTAGCATCTTATGAGATCAGATCAATGCAGGTATTTTCAGCTTCATACCGAGACCTGTCTTAATCTGATGAGGCTTTTAGAAAGACAGGAGGAAAACAGCCTCCCCAGCTAACAACTTTAGGTTTCCATTAAAGTAAAAAAATGTTTAAAATGTTAAACATTTCAAACATTTTTTCAATTCTGTAATCATGTTAAAACATCACAACTGAAGAATTATATTTTTGATGTATAATGTTAAAAAAACATTCCATTAAAGTTACTGCACAGACATTCTGATAACTTCGAGAGAGAATGTTTCCTGTTAGCTGGGATCAGCCAATCGGCACTGTCATGACATCATTTTCTTGCAACTCCAGAGTGAATTTGTCACATGAAATGTACAGTACGACTTCGTTACGTACAGTACAGCTCCAGAACTGTGTTCCCATTAACACATTTTTCAAATTCAAATCACGTTCCTCAGGGAGCACGAGTTTAATAAATTCAACAGCACACACACTCCTCAAGCGCCAGAATTTATAGCTAGCTACCTAAATAACCGCGCGTCTGGTTTATAGCACAGACATTTGAAGGTAACTTATGCGCCTACTCGAGTACTGAGGGTTTGTTACCTCCAAGGTAAACACAGCAAGTATGCAAGTTAAGTTTGCTCAACCAAACCACGTTCCTCCTTGCATCGCCCAAACAACAGCATCTGCATTTGGATGCTTGCGTAGATTATGTTTGTGGCCTCATAAACCTTTCTCGGAGTCACCTTTTCCCAACACCCTCGGAGTTCAGATGTACCCCACAGCCTTGGCTAAATTAATGATGTGCACTGATTTAACGGATGCATAAGGGAGTTATTTATTCCTTGTTTTGACACCCACAGTGACAGCAAGATATAACGGCCATTTTATAACACCCGTTAAGAGTGTGCGAGAGAGAAAGAGTGTAAGGTCAGAGTTATGCAGCTATTTTGAGTTGCTGAATGTGTAATATTACTGGGCTTAAATAGATAAGGGGTGTCTGAGCATTGTGTCTGAGTATTGCTTACCTCAGATGGATGAGATTGACGTAAAAGAAAACGGAACTCTATTCCCCACAGAGAGCAGAGCCAGGCTGGTGCAGACACACGGACTGGCTTGAAATCAAGACCCTAGTGAGAAACTCTGATGTAAGTCCTGGATCATCCTGGTTACTTGCCCTCATTTCAGGAAGTGTTGGTGGGGAAATGGAGAAGTTACCAGATGAAATCATTCGTTTGGTGAAGTCTATTAGTTTTCGCATGGCACACATTTACCTACAATGATTTGATTCTGTGATATTTCGCTGGAACGTTGATGGAACGTCATCGACATTCCGTAGAGATGCACAAACCGCACAGAGGAAGTTCTTTGTTTTATTTTAGGACCCACGATAACATTCATTCTTCATGCGTTTTATTTTTAAAACAGATGCCAAATAACTGATACACTCTGAATGGCTGCTAATAAATAATCGCTTTTCGTTGTAAAAAGAATGTGGAGGCAATCAAAATACTGATTCACATAAAAACTGCACTAACAATGCCGGCTGTGTGACTTTTGCTTAACTACAATTCAGATTTAAATGTCATATTGGAGAACGCATAGAGCTGTGACTACAATTCAGGACTATTCCTGTAATTTGTCATCAGTAATGCTATTTTATTATAACTTATTCAGATATTTTTTTTCAGGAAAACCTTTTGATTTTTTTAAACCTGCAAAATAGACTTTTGACCACCTCATTAGTCCATAAACCACATCAATGGCATTGCGTCAAATTTCCCTTTTCAGATTTGACCTCACAAACCAGGAGAGAAAATATCTCCGAGCGGAGGAGCCACAAAATGTATTTGCTATTGAAATTGTAATTGCCTTTCCAGCCGCGACGGCATGATTTTAAGTTCGACTTCCTAGTTTGCTTGTTCAAGGCTATACATCACGGCTTCCTTGTGTTTTTTTAACATTTTTCTTAAGATGCTCAAACAAGGAAACTTTCTTTGTTGAACATACAAAGGCGACTGATTTTGTTCCCAGAGGTTTATCATTCAATTTGAAATGCTATCAAGTTGGTTAAACGAATAAATTATAAAATGAATTATTCAGCTACTCCATCTGGAAAGAGAGAGAGAGAGAGGGAACATTATAATGAGAAAACGAGAAAACATAATAATGTAACATCCTTGTCCAAACTAGACTGTGCCGAACTAATGAAAGAAAAATCAGCCGGTCCAGCTCACCCAGGTGTGCTTATTTATTGAAGAGACATTATATTATGTGCTGCTGATCGTTTTCATTGGGCTGTAAGTGTGTCTGTGCTCCAAGGTCACGTTGTGCTGGATGAGTAATTTAAAGTCCTCAGTAACTTCAGTGGATGTTTATGCAGATGTCTGTCTGGGTGCTACAAATAAGAATGTTAGACTGAACATGTTTTAAGCAGTCGAACAAACAAAACTGTAAACATCAGTTAGCCTAATACAAATCTGTCATATTTTTTCAAGTGTTCCTGTAGCTCAACTGGTACAGCATGCCGCTTGCAACGTCAACGTCATGGGTCTGATTCCTAGAAACACAGGAACTAATAACATATATACCCATACTGTAAAAACGCCTGTTATGTACGCACGAGGTTCAATAATGTATTTATTCTATAACATGAACATTATCTGGCTGTCTAGGTTTCTAACAATCCACCATCATGTTAAACACACATACAAACCAAGGCCACAGAGCCCCCGCCTGCAGCCTTTGCTTACTCCAGCTTCCCACTGTGGCGTTGAAGAAAGACCAAATGAGTGAAGCCTGCTGTCATGACTCCCCAGGGAACAGGTTCCGAGTGGGAAGGGGAGGGGCAACACACTGTGGTCTAACTTGTGGCTGGGGCCCAGAGCATGCCGACTCATCCATGAGATTAATGAGCCCGACGGAGCGAAGACTCATCACATTAGCATAGAGATATAAAATGTGACTCTGTCATGAGGGGAGGAACACTAGTGAGTGCTCAGAGGAAAGATCACCCAGAATGCAATGCAGATTTGTCTCTCGCTCGCAGCTCTTTCAGATCTAAGCGCGACGGGCTGCTGACTCCGTCGCTCCGTTCACATAATTGTATTTTGAGATATCGACTGGTAAGGTAAACAAAGCCGTCGAGCTGCAAAGGTGGGCATTTCAGAAGTCACAAGGGTGGGTGAGAATCCATCAAGAGATCTTTTCCGAGGCAGCTGGAATATGGCAGGATGTAATATCGGCCTTCTATCGTTTTTATGAGATCAGATCAATGCAGGTATTTTCAGCTTCAAACCGAGACCTGTCTTAATCTGATGAGGCTTTCAGAAAGACGGGGAAGTGCCCCCCCCAGCTAGCAAATTTAGGTTGTAATAACATTTCCCTAACGCTTCCATTAAGTAACAAAAACGTTAAAAATGTAATTTTTCTAGGAATGTTCAAAATGTCCATTCTTTTATACGCTGTGTTAATGTTATTGCTAATTAGTCATAAAAAGAACGTTATTTAAACATTTTTTTAATTCTGTAAAGTTACGCTAACTACTCAAGCATAATGTTTTTGACGTCGATATATGACGTCAAAAACRTTCTGCTAACGTTACTGCAAGAACGCTTTTGATAACTTTGAGAGAACTTTTAGAGAGCGTTAGCCGATGTTCTGAGAACGTTTCCCGTTAGCTGGGCTGCTGGTGAAATGAGAAGAGTCTCATTGTGCCCGCGATTGTTTAAACTAATTATCTCTCAATTTCAATCAATTCTGGCATGTGAATATCATCAGCCGAAAACGCAGCGAGAGGGAAATCAACACTGCATATCAACCAGCCAATAGATTAAAGAGCCTGCCATGCAGATCATGCATTAATGATGAGAGAGAGAGACAGAGAGACAAAATGAAGAGAAAGATGATTTAGTGTTGTCTAATCACATATAAGACAGAGAGAGAAAGCCAAAGACTTCACTTTAATTGAATTATATACGATGAAAGTACATTTACATTTGTATAATTCAATATTTTCTTTACAATTATCAGCATAACAATTTACGTGAAAATTGTTCTGTAACTGTTAGAGAAAACGTGTTCTTTTTCTGGAAGTAATTGTATATCTTGATGTAGCATGGCTTTCACATATAGTTTGTGTGTCAAGGGCGCTCAGTCCTGCTCCTGGACAGCCAGTGTCCTCCAGGGTTTAGCTCCAACTTGCCACAATACATCTGACTGGATGTTTCTAATCTGCCTTGTAAGACCTTGATTAGCTGGTTCAGGTGTGTTTGATTACGGCTGGAGCTAAACTCTGCAGGACACTAACCGGGATTTGAGCAGGATTTGGCACCCCGGTCTGATCTTAGCATGATTTAACCAAAAATGTGTGTGCTTTAATGGCACCAAGGAAAGCGTGCGTAAGTCTGGTCTATGTTCTGCTAAGCCAGTACCAAACCAACCTTGATCAGCATGGAACTTACAGCTGTTTTTTCAGCAGGGTAAGCTGACACCTAGATAAATGCACTTCATTTTTACATACTGCACGAACCAGTTCTTTGGTTCTCCGAGTGTTATTAGTCTCCGCTGACTAAAAGGACAGACAGATGCACTGTCTGCCCAGATGAGGGTAGAAATCCACACGGAATGCAAACACTTGTTAGTGAGTCAGCATATTAACAGAGTGAGAGACCGTTAATAAATGTTCTCTCACCTCTTTTTTTCCTCCAGCTTATAAAAAACAAGAGCCTTGAGAGACAGAAACCCACAGAAAACAACTATTCCTATAAAAAAGACACAGGAGAGATTAATATACATTTAAATGCAGCTTTACTTTCTCACGAGCGTGTTTTTCAGTTTGGGAGGTAGAACGTCAACAGTCCGCAGCAGGTGAGGTTTGAGGAAACAGGCTGAGGATCGACTCGGAGGATTGGCTGATGTTTGACTTCCTCTCTGGCTCTGCGTGTCTGGGCCCGCGGCCAGTTCCATGTGTCGGGGTGAGATGTGTGTTTACACCAGCCTAAATTTAGAGGTGAGTGGACAGAAGCTCAGCTCATAAATATCTGACAGGGCTGTGAAGGTTTGGATGGGGACGAGGGCCTCCGAGCAGAGGCCCTTAGAGAGGCCCAGCATTATCACCTCACCTGTCACAGCAGATAATGGCATCTTAATAAACAGAATTTACGCTGGTGATTACGAAAGCTGGTGATTACTGGTGATTACGAAAGCAAAGCAATGCAGAGCAGTGTGTGAGTCACACTGTGCCTGTTAAGTGAAGCAAAACATAGATAATGAAGCATATTGATATTACCCACCAGCAAAAAGTTAGAAACTCATTTAAAGCCGAAAGCAGCACATATTGTACCAGTACATACTGCTAATCACATGTGTCTCTTATTACTGCCTGTGATTGGACATCAGAGTACGTTTGCATTACAAATGTGATGTGGTCAGAAATGACATTTACTGGTTATTTTTATTATTGTTATTTCATATTAGCCACTAGTGTCATGAATCAAAAATCACAATAAGATTTTGAAATCATCTCACACTGTTTGATGATAATATATTAAATGTTGCGATCTGTAACTTTTTTGGGTTAAAATGATCAAAAATCAGTTATTGTACATTAAGTACATGACAGATCAGTGTTCAAAATGATCTCCTTACGCCCATTCACAGCGGTACGTTTATAATAATGATTTATAATTTTATCATTTATAATCAGGAACTGTTAGTTTGGCTTCATCTGACTTTTTTTAAGTTTACAATGATGCGAGTTCTTAAGCCAACACTGAGGTAAAACAAAACTGTCCAAGGATGCATTTTTATATCCGTGGAACTTTGAGAT
>JAZGTI010003332.1:0-31892 GCA_036877585.1 Botia kubotai
AAGTACAGAGGGGCTTTGGGAACACTTCACCAGCTGGCTATTGTAATTGGCATCCTTCTTAGCCAAGTAGGTGTAAATGACATCTAATCCACAAACTAAGCGCATTCAAATGTTCACAGTGAGAACTGCGAGTGACCATTCAATAAAATCGGTTTTATAATCACCTGTTATAACTGAAATGAAACCAGCGAGGTGTTTGTAATAGCTATTCAATTTTGTGTTTTAAGATGTTAAGATATCTGCTTTCAGTTCTGAAAAAAACTATTCAGTTTCCTATTCAAAACTATTCAAAAACTTTATTGCAGTTTATTCATTTGAATAAATACATTTGAATATTAATTTGCTTGTATTATTCTAGATGTTCTTAGATGTTAGATGTTCTTGTATTCTTTAGGTCATTGGTCTAGACTTCCTGCTAGGAAATGATGACATGTGGCCAGTGCTACTGGGTCTGTCTGGAGCGCCGGCCATCCTGCAGAGTTTACTGTTGTTTCTTTGTCCAGAAAGCCCTCGATACCTCTACATCAAACTAGGCAAAAAGGAAGAGGCATGCAAGAGTAAGTCTCCAGCCTTCTCACTCCCTCAGCCAATCATGCAATCTTGCATAGTATCTCAAGAGATCTGACAATTATTGTGCTACCAATGCCAAGGTCATGAGTTTGATTCCCAGGGAATGTGCGGGCTGTTAAAATGTTAAATGCGTCGTAAATCACTCTATATAAACGCATCATAAATGTATACATGAGTACATATACATTAATTTTGTCCTTTTCCTTCTGGTAGGTTTAAAAAGACTAAAGGGTGATTATGACATGTCCAAAGACATCGCAGAGATGCAGGCAGAGAAGGAAGAAGCCATGAAAGAAGCCCAAATGTCCATCCCGAGGCTCCTTCGTGCCTCTGTGTATCGCCAGCAGCTCTTTGTTGCTGTGATGATGCATCTGTCACAGCAGTTCTCTGGGATTAATGCTGTAAACTCAAATGACCTTCCATTATACTAACAATTTTGATTGACATTTTATGATCACCATCGTCGACAACAGTTATATTTGATTTTCTATTTCATTTTTTGTTTAGATCTTTTATTACTCTACTGCGATCTTCCAGACAGCGGGGGTCGGCCAGCCTGTGTATGCCACTATTGGAGTGGGAGTTATAAACATCATTTTCACCCTTGTGTCGGTAAACAGACACTAATTTAAAGGCAAACACTGGCTGCTGAGGAACAGGCACTCGTATCTTGGAAACAGCGGAGTGGTGTTGTCTCTTGGGTCTTACCTTCCCTTAAGCGTTTGGACAGTAACTCGACTTCCAGTCAATTGGAACTACACAAATTGTTAATGTTAAAAATGTCATTTGTTGAGGTTAGATTCATACACGTTTGTGTCAACGTTACCTCATGTAACGGTACAGTGACCCAGTGAGGCACCTCAGTTTGGATCTTTGGATAAGCGGGCTGTTGAATAGCTGTTATAGCTTTAGAGCTATTGAGTTTACTCACGTCTGCCTCTCTCTGGCCATGGAGCTGGAGAGCAGCCAGATCTTATCGGAGACTTTGCAGTGTTTATTTCTGTCAGTTCAAGGGTAGCCCGCAAGTGAAAACAGTTTAGAGTAACGAGTCAGGAGCCTTTTATTCAAACAAACCCAAACAATTCTTCATTTATTTGGTGGTTTAAATAAGGCAAAGTCATTTTCTGGTTAAGCCTTTTTGCAATGGAAAGTCATTATCATTCATTTGTGTTTGCTTGCGTATCTGCAGGTGGTTATGGTGGACAGGGCGGGCAGGCGAACTCTCACTCTGATTGGTTTGGGTGGAATGTGCTGCTGTGCTGTGGCCATGACAGTGGGCATGGCTTTTCAGGTGTGTTCAATGTGGATGTGTTTTTCACCCCATGTTTTGGGAAGGCTATCTTAAAACTGTAGCTTCTCAGGCTGCAAACTACTAATAGAGGTGAGCTACTCTTTTAAAAGCAGTTAGCCACAATACAAACTACCTAAAAAGAACATGTAAGTAAAGGTGAAAAGTCACGTGCATATGTGGTTTTGCTGTCACGTCATTAGAAAAAAAAACTGTTTTTAAATGTGAAGTTGTGGTGCTTCATTCTTAATTCTGCTCCGCCTCGCAGGATGCATACTCGTGGATGAGTTACCTCAGTATGACAGCCATATTCCTGTTCGTGTCATTCTTTGAGATTGGACCAGGTCCAATCCCATGGTTCATTGTGGCTGAACTCTTCAGCCAGGGGCCACGCCCAGCAGCCATCGCATTAGCTGGGTGCCTCAACTGGACTAGCAATTTCATTGTTGGCATGTTTTTCCCCTATTTAGAGGTAAAGTTAATCAAACGAACTTCATTTTTTAATTCATTTTCAAAATAATGTCAAAATAACAAACCCTTAACTCTAACTCTGCATTGGTCTACAGGGGATCTGTGGAAGCTATGTCTTCATCATTTTTGCCGTTCTTTTACTCGGGTTCACTATTTTTACCTACTTACGTGTGCCTGAAACAAAGGGGAAGACTTTTGAGGAGATAGCAGCCGTCTTCCAGCGCAAGCGAGGCGTCTCCCACTCCAAACCCCAAATTGAGACTGAAATGGAGCAGCTGAAGAGATCTACAGAGGCTTAACGATGGCCATTAGCCACAACTAGATTCTATGAAAACTGTGGAAGAATGTTACTGCTGTCATAGAACTTAGAACTGTAGCCTCACACTGAGAGCTCAGTCTTTTGTCTAGGCACAGGTACATTGATAACCTAAATAGGTACTTTGACTTTTGTGCATCTGATGTTAAAAGTATGGAGAGTTTTTATATTTTGAAAGTTATACAGTATATTGTTTATATAGCATGAGACAATCTGTAACGTTATCATTTGCAAAAACATTTATTTTTCAGTGTAATAACATTTAAATATTTTAAAGTACAGTTTCAACTATAAAAATATATATGCATTTTTAACCTGATCACAAAGTATATTGGGCCATCCCATAATGTGATTCCCAATTTAAATGATGACAATGGAGTTTTAACTTTCAGTTTAACATGAATATACTTTGTCATCAGTTGACAAAAATACTTTGTCATCATTTAGTTTTAAAGTTACAATTTATGATGTTGTACGTTTTGTCTTTTTAAAATGTAATACATACTGTATGAAAAACAACATGATTCCAAAACGTATTCTTTTGAATATAAACAGTCCATTAACAATCACAACTCAAACTCAATCTGTCTAATGTAAACTCATCAACTGCCTGTCGAAACAAAGTAAATTGGTTGACATAATTACCGAGTTAATCGCTTACTGAATTTAAACCCAAAACTGCCAGATTCTGTCTGACTCTAAATGAACTAAAGAACCTCGGATGAAGCTGTTCTTGGAAGCACTTGTGGTGTTTACCAAGATATAAACATATATGGAATGTTTAAAATACAATTAACTTTACTGTATTTTAAATTCCAACAGTGAATATGAAATCTAACTTTTTCAAAGCTTTATAAAACACAACTGTGTACCAATACAATTTTTTCAAAACTTACATTTAAATATATCGCAAATTTTTACATGAACCACATTTGTTACATCTTCACCATGTACTATTCAGTCAGATTTTGATTCTGTTGACCTCCAAAATGAAGGAAAGGAAGGAATAAATTATTATTTAGTATTATTTAAATGTGCTTACCCTGATGTGACAAAAAAGTTATATAAAAATACAATCACAAATTAAAGAGCTACAGCTGTTCTGTAACTTAATCTGTAATGTACAGCTTTCTGTAATCTGTAATGTACAGTTCACAGATCGCTAGCATCACACCCTGATAACTGACATCAAGTGCATGACTGGTGTCTTCATTGATAAACCAAACTATGATTTGTGTTAGGGGACTTTTGCTGTCCTCTAAAAATATAGTGTCTTGTGACATGCTTGCATGTCCCACTGTGGCACGCCACGAACCTCCCCGCCTATTTACTGCGGTTTAGTTTTACAGTTATCGCTATAGATTTCAAACAGCCTAGCTTATATGCATGAACCAGTCGATGAGAAGCATGCATGTTTTTCCTGTAGCTTATGAGAAACATTTATGTTTTTCCTTATATCCTTTAACTGTTTTCAAATGCATGTTCTATTAGCAGAGACTCGGCGTTGTTGGTAACAGCACAGTCAGTGAGCACTTTTTCCCTCCCGCATGAGAATCTCGTTGCAGTAAAGGTGAGTGCGCCTGCGCACGCCTCGTCGTCTTTTGTTGGAAGTGAATGACTGGCGTTTTCAATGCTCTCCACTCCAGCATCGCAGCATTTATAAATCAGTCTTGTAAGTACAGTACGGTGGGTGCATACGGGCCTAAAGAGGATTTGGCGAAACCGTTGACTGTGCGATCAGAGATTTAGGATGTGAAGTTCGGTTTTATTGTCTCTGGAGCTGATGTAAATCTAGAAAGAACAGCATAACGGCCTGCAAAAGTTCTCGAGTCATCTCTGTTTACTTCGCAACGAACGATATGCTGTAGCTTTGGTTTCGACCCAAAGCAAACTCGTTGTTTATACAGATGATGATATTTTCAAGCTGTTTCAAATGAGTTTGTTATTAAGTAGTTCCGGTTAACTTTGTGTGCTACTGTAAAGTGAGTCATTCATCCAGCCCGAACACGTACGGCGTGTTAGGATGTTGTAAATTCAGCGAATTTAGTGGAATTTAACCTTATACACTTGTTATCTATGGTCAGGTCGTAATAATTAGCGGTTAATAATCTGTAGATTTGGTCACATTTACAGCATCGACAAAAAAATTGGATACTTGGACAAAGTTTATATGTTATAAAATGCCGCCGCATTTTTCAGCTCTTACTGCAGTTCACCACTAGTGGAGAAAAACTCGTAGTCTCGCTGAAATGTTGAGTTAGATCTGTTGTTGTTTAAAGATTAAGCGACCGAATTATGTTCAACATGATTTGTTTGTAATTTAAGCAAAAAGGTTTTAACCGCACTAATTACCGGAAACTGCAAATGTTTTTTAATGTTGCATTGCTTTTAAAGCGGGTTATGCTCTGTATTGCAAACACGGTTCAGTTGATCATTAATGGAAATGAGATAATCTATTAGTTGAAACGAGCACTTTTTTCCAAGTAACCGATAGGTAACAGCAGAAGCATGGCAACTAGCATGGTGCTGCCATGTTGTTTTCGACATGGCAACTTAACACGTGCACTTTGGCAATGCCATGCATTTCACGTACCATGGTATTGTGGTATACCATAACGCTACATGTTTTGTTATGGAATGATTTGTACAATGTAACAATGTATTTTTTGTTTGTTTTTGGTTTTGCACAGAATTCTCAAATTCACACATCATGGCAGATCTTGACACCGATTTCACCAGCGGTGATGCTGGAGCATCGCTGACCTTCCCCATGCAGTGCAGCGCTCTGCGCAAGAACGGCTTTGTGGTGCTGAAAGGACGTCCATGCAAGATTGTGGAGATGTCTACCTCCAAGACTGGCAAGCATGGACATGCCAAGGTATCGTGTTAATAAACTTACCAGCCTCTTAGAAATGATTATGGTAAAATGCCACATTTTGTAAGGGATGATGTGAAACAAAAAGAGCTAATTATTTTTCCTAGGTTCACATGGTTGGAATTGACATATTTACTGGTAAGAAGAATGAAGACATATGCCCCTCTACCCATAACATGGATGTTCCTAACATCAAGAGGCTTGACTATCAAGTAAGTTGCAGTTCATTAAAGAGCTGGTTTATCATATTTATATGTGCAGGAGTGCGGTTTTGCGTTTGTCATGTTTTGTGTATTATTGGTGAGGTTAAATGTTGCAGACCACCCTCTCCTATTGTAACAACCAACGACCCTTTTAGCGGTATTTAAATGAATAAATTAATTTATTGAACATTCATTGAATTCCCCTGACATTATATCTGTTTGTTTAATGTCTGTTTATATTAATAATATTTACCAGCACTTAAAAAAGAGCAGCTGTGAAACACATTTTCAAGGTTTTGTAAAACACCAAGTCATGAAAAGTTCTGTTATATCTGTTTTGTGATGTTGTGGGATAACATGCTTCTCCCCTTTGGAACAGTTGGTTGGCATCACAGATGGCTACCTTTCCCTCTTGAAGGATAATGGAGATCTGCGCGAGGACCTCAAGCTGCCTGAAGGAGATCTAGGCAAAGAAATCGAGAGCAAATTTGAATCTGGGGACGAGTTTTTGGTCCGTGGCTTTTCTTTATGTGCTTGCAAATAATCGTATAGTGTTTCAGACTGTTTTGTTATTTATAACTTTGGGTGTTTTAGTTTTATAACTTTAGCTATATGCAATTAGTTGGTAATAGGTAAAAGCAAAGTGCCTATATGAAAAATTAATCTTATTGGTTGTTTATGATCTTTTTGAAGAAGTTCCAATCTTGTACTGATGTTCCGTTTCTGGTTCTTTAGGTCTCTGTCTTGTCTGCCATGGGGGACGAGTGTCCTATTGCCATCAAGCCCATGAGCTCATAAGGAACAGAAGCTGATTGGTTGGTTGAGTGAGGGCTTCTACCACAAATATTACCTTTTAAGTTCATAACTGTCACCAAAGCCACAGCCTTCACAAACCATCAAGATTGGTTCTGTTAATCAGTTATAAGATGCTGGACCTTCGCAAATCACTGAGGTTTCCTACATACTCTTTTTCTGCATTCTATCCCTTCATCATTATACAGATGCACTTTTTATCATTCATTATTAAGTATTGGTTTTTAATGCTCTACGTATTGCAGTAACCTTCAGCGATTTTTATTAATGCCAACAGGCCTTAAACTGTTGCAAATCAGGCAACAGCCATAGAAGAATACCTCTATAAATGACACTGACTAGTTTGCTGAGATTTTGTACATCTGTATTAGTGCTAAAGCCTGCATGTCTCAGGTAGGCTGAGGTTTGAATGTTGCTTTTATTGAAGTGGCCGGCAACCAGGCAGAAAGTCCTTTTTTATTTAGCAGACTACAAAATCATTTCTTGTTTTGGATCAGATTGCATCCAGACCAAATATACAATATAACTGAACAACACATTTTATTTGGCACATAATCTTTTTTGGTTTTGAAGTTTGAAAATAAGTTTTTGTAGTTTTGACCATTCCATACTGTCAGCACGTTTACAACATTGACATTTATTTTGGTAGTAGTAATAAAAATGTAGTAGTTTACACGGCATAAACCAAGTTTATATATTGTTACTTTTTGGCAGTAAAGGAAGATAATTCTGCAGAGTGGCTTTAAGTTGTGCACTAGCTGTGCGGTAGTCCCTGATTATTCCTGTAACAAACTGTATTTGTGTTGCTTTGATATTAAACAGACTGATTTAATGTTGCAGCTGTTAGCTTGTAACTTTTGTTTCTTCTATGTACTTATGGACAGGCATAGTCTGTGCACTAAAGGGCTTCAGTATCAATACACATTCTTTAAAATTCACGTATTGTACAATCCTGTATGCACCTCGCATCTTGTTCATACAAATGCAGTACTTTGATAGTTTGAAGCATTTAGTTACGCCCAATTTTATTTTTTTTACATATAGAGATGAGGAACTTTGTATCTTTGCTTTTTGGTTCCTCTGGCTGTTAAACATGTTCTATGTTTTGATTAATTTGTTTACGGTAAGATAGGTTAGCACTTGGTTGAGTGGACAATTTTTCCTAAAGGTATTTTCAGCTGTTTTGGGTGTTTGTGTTATTTGTCATCTTGTCACATTCCCTGGTTCAAGAGACCAGTTTTTATTTTAAGAAATATTGCTCTCTTACAGAAAGCCTTAGATCAGAGGAGAGTAACACATCGGCATCTCAAACTTAGTGAATCTCTCAGGTTTCCAGTATTCAGGTATTTTGCAGTGTGTTGTATTAGTCCTAAATTTCTCGCTAAAACATGTCTGACTACAAAAAGAAAGAGATGTGATTATGATCTAAATTAAGCAACTCAGTGTTTTGAGCTCCAGGTTAAAGATATTGCATCAGTTCATACCTGCAAGCGTGTGACGTTATTACTGGATGCATGTTATAGTTTTTTCTACAATTCAGCAGTGCTGTAAATCCTAGAAATATATGTTCCAGTAAATGGCTTAATTATCAGTGACAGACAGGAGTTAGAGACCAGCTCAGACTGTTAAAAGGTTTATTACACGAACAGCAGAAATGAGTGTTCAGAGTTTTTCATTTAGCGAAATGTTTATTGTTAGAAACCACAGTTGGGATTAGAGGAAAGCAATTATAATAAACTCAAAAGAAAGAATAAAGATTTTGTGTGTTTTTTAACTTGTTTGCATGTTTAGTTTTTAATAAATCTGGCCACGGCGTCAGTTAATGTGATTTTGAAATGGACACAAACTATTTTTTAATCAGGACCTGTTAATAGCTGTTGTTTATTCTGCTATAGCTTGTTCTACCCAATTAGCATTTAAAAATATTTCCATCTATATTAAAATATTTTTTTAAACTTTTTAGTTCTATATAAGGGTATCATTGTTATTGCAGTGAGAACCAGTTGATTGGATATCAGGTGTGCAGAGTAAACCATTTTTAAAGCACTTTCACAGTTCAGTTAATGATGTGGAGTATCAGGTAATGCGGTAACAGCAGTGGACATAATAAACATGCTTCTTGCTCTTCTCTCTTTAATGTTCTTCCTAAAATATATATATATATTATAACCAAAGCTTTGTGCAGCTTTAATTATTACTTTATGAATGGATTATCAGCATTAGTTTTGTTTATTTGGGTGACTGCAGTAAAACGTTGATCCTTACAAGTTTAACCCAAATGTAAACCGGAAAATATTTAATCCACAGAAATTACAGTTCTGTAGTTGTGTTACAGCCTCTGTGATAGATGGTGATTCTGTGGGAGTCTCATGGGGCATCTCTTGCCAGTTAGAGGCTCAGCTGCATGTGCTTGCCGTTTACTGCTGCTCAGCTTGCAGTGTACTACTCCCAAATGATAGGCCCTTATTTTAAGATTGCACTGTATGCACCAGGGACCCAGGTGTTCTGCGGTGTGTGCTCCGGGACCCAGGGCCTTCCACAGCCATAGCACCATATTTGAAGTTTTGAGGGTAGTGTGTGTGTGTGGGTTTATTTTAAGACTTAACGGATAAGATTTCACTTTCAGTTTAACAGGGGATACTGCGTTCCGTGCATACTTTGTTGGAAAAAACGATGAATAAATGAGTGTCTTATATGAAAAATCTGATGTAAACAATGGAAAATGTTTTTCACCAGTTTATTTGAGGGGATGGATAACATTTACACCTTTGGCAGATGCTTTTATCCAAAGCAACTTACATTACATTATACTATGCATTGTTTCTGAGTATGTGCAATCCCTGGGATCGAACCCATGACTTTGGCGTTGTTAACACCATGTTC
Source organism: Botia kubotai (assembly GCA_036877585.1). Classification (NCBI taxonomy): domain Eukaryota; kingdom Metazoa; phylum Chordata; class Actinopteri; order Cypriniformes; family Botiidae; genus Botia; species Botia kubotai. The sequence continues at coordinate 9,420 of JAZGTI010003332.1, forward strand.
TAACCACTGAGCTACAGGAAAGATCAGAAAACAAGGTGTGGCTACGGCCACTATGGGCAAAGTATGTGGCTCCCCACAACCCCACATGCACTTTTGTCGCTAATAGCTCCTAGGGACCTTTTAGACCAGAATCTGGAGGAGGAGCTAATTTAGTTCCCCTAAAAGACGTTCCTAAATCTAAAATCGTTCCCAGTACCCAGTTACTGAAACTACAAAAAATTCCTGCAGTGTGAAAACCCGTTTTAGTAGCCTATATACTACTATAGTTGCCACTAGATGTCACTAAAGTATAGCATACCTACCGCCTGAAATCTGCTCAACCTGCTTTTGAACAAGGAACTGAGATGTGCACGTTACCATGTATTTTACAGTTAGCTTTTCCTAGTTTATAAAAGTGTCTGCTAAACAGGAGCCTTGTGCTTTGCTAGTGTTATATGTTATATATATAGAGTGAAAATTAAAGTTGTAAAATCAGCTGTAAAATCAGAATGTACGTTCTAGAGGAATAAGACAGATTTCATACAGATGTAGATGCCTTTGTTTCCGTTCCATTTTCTATGTACGTGTGTGGAACAAAGCACCACATCTATTACTTGATGGTGCTTAAATACAGGGGTGAGTCTTGTTAGTCCTTCCATATACTGCTGCACATTGCTTCCATATGGTGAAGAATTTATTTATTTGTAGATCGTCAGAAAAGCCTTGTTTCGTTGTTGGATCACGCAGAATGACAGCTGGTTCTCACCAAGATCAAATTGAATACGGTGCTACATGTATGTACGGGGAAATGAAAAGAAACACGAATTGTAATAACTTCAGATGTGGCTTCCCATTCATAGAGTGGAATCAGATCTATGGCGCCTATACTGTCTTGTACATAAAATGTCATTGTTTATATGTGGATAAATGGTCCCACATTTTTCAGTATTCTGTGATGGACGCTAGTACTAATAGGTGGGCAATGACTTACAATACAATGAAGAATAAGATCACAACTGGCCATCTCAATGAATGAATCTCTCTCTCATGCATATACACCAATGGGCGTGCATTTATGCATCAGTGGGGTAGTGAAGGAGCTTCAAAAAGATTTGACCTGTCATTTACAACAACATGCAGAGTGCAGTGTGAACAGAAGGTGGGGATATTTAACAACTGCAATTAGTGGTCAGTCGTTTCAAGCACCATCAACCCCGAATTTCCAACAATATTCTGGACAATAGGAGCAACCCTATTCTGCTTATTCTGTGACTTTGTTTTAAAACATAGCTTATATGAGCAGACATGGCAATGTTGAAGAGCTCTTGACCTTTGACCCATGGTTTAAAATGCATTCATCCTGAATAGCAGAGGAGGTTTTGTTTTCCAGGAAATGAGAATGTTTAAATGACTACAAGCTAAAGCCTTTCAGCAATGAAAAACGCCCAGTTCACCTCATCACAGTACTTGCCTCCATCAGGGTCACTAAAGTATGAGTCATTTTGTTCTTGTGTAGTCAGAACTAATGCATACCAGACGTTCATCACCTCCTGATCCCAGATCAGAAGCACACAGCAATCTTCCAATGCTGCAGGGATGAGCCCAGAGTCCACTAGACAGATACTTGATACTGTGTCTATCTGATTACATTCTCTCATGCATTTCGCAGAAATAAGTAATAACTAGGTTTGACATTTGGTCAATATTAAAGGAAATTCAGGTTTCTCAAAATCTGTCCAGAAGCCAATCTGAACATCTTGTTTTTCATAATTTTCATAATAACTGTCATAACAAAAAAGTAGCATATGTAAACAGCAAAGTTTAGATTGTTAGGGGAAATCAATCTAAAATCAATTAAAATGTGATTGATTTTTTTTAACATAAAAAAATTCAGCAAACTGGCCTACAGAAAGTTATTACACAGAGAGACAGAGGTTCGAAAAAGGACAGTGAAAGAACAAAGGGTACTAAAGGTTGATATTGTCGGTAAGTCTCTGCATGACCTGAGGCCTTATACAGTGGAGGGATCCTTGTCTACTTCTGAAGTTATCACTCTTAATTTGAGTAGAGCTAAAAGAATTACAGCACACTGCTATATATGAAATGCCATGTTTATTAAAACATAACTTACTAGAGGATTAAACTTGTATTCTGTACTTTTCATTTGGAATTCAAACATTTAGTCATTTTACCAGACGGTGTGTTTTGGGGTCTGAAAAGTACACAACAGCTCATTGCACTACCAGATATTTTAATATAAGAATTGGCATTTGCCTTCATATTTCACTGTAAAGAGAAAAAGTAGTAAGAGTAGTACATCAGCTTACCTCACAGTACAGGCAGGTTTGTGTACAAGTGTAAAAGAAAAAAAAACTACTAAAACTACTAACTAATTTTGTACTAATTAGATTTGTGTTTATAGACATACTTTTCTGTTTACAGCAAGAAACTACACGTATATAACATTATAACCTTCATTTGTATTATGTTGTTATTTTTCATTTGATTATGGTTCTTGCATTCTGTATGTTTAGATTATTACATCAGTTTGTCATGTATTCCCAATGTTCCGTTTATACAATGATAGCACGATAGCACAAACTTATCCGTTCTGGCTTGTTTAAGGTTTTTAAGCTTTCAAAAGTGACTCAATAAGTACAGAACACCAATTTTATACATTATAATGACTTTGAAATGCACAAATGCGTGAGATGTCAATTGGTCGTAAATTATAGAAACACTCACACATTCACTTTTGATTGGTATCACTGACCCACTTCAGTGAAGTGAATTGAAGTGACATGCAGGCCAAGTATGGTGACCCATAATCGTAATTTGTCCTCTGCGTTTAACCTGTTCAGTTAGTGCACACGTTGGAGTAGTGAGTTACACTGAGAATACACACCCGGAGCAGTGGGCTGCAGAACGCCCAATTAGCTTGTTCTTATGTCAAGAGTGTGTGAGTGCACAGGAAGTAGTAGTGAGATGTTTTCTTCTCTGAGATGGTAAATATGTGGGGAAGGAGAAGCTCACATGCAATACTATTTAAAAGCAGGAGCTGCTTTGTTTGCTTGATCTAGTTCTAGGCGTTGTCCTTTTATTTGGACAGTATGTGTGTGTCCCCATGCGGGAGTCACATGTTCCCTGGGCTCATAAAAGACCCTCACCCCCTGATTAGGTTCCCTTTGAAGTGCACTAGGAAGCATGAAGGGCGAAGTACCAGATGATAAAAATGACAGCTAAGGCATGGTTGTTTTTATACTTTTGTTTTCACCTCCCTACTTCTCCCTACTGTAAGATTATTAAATCCATATTTGGGTTAGAGGAATGACCAAACATCAGAAACCAAAGCAGAATCTCTTTCTGTAAACAGACCTCAGTGTCTGGAGTGTGCCCTGTAAGTATGGGATGAAGTCTATATATCAGAAAATGTCTTGAATCCAATCTGGATTCACTCCTACAGGAACCACAGCTCAATGTGTCCGACCATGGATCTTAACCGCACAGCTCTGACAGCTATTTGATTGTTACACCAAACTTGGCAATGTTCTAAAATACAATTGAAGCCTCTTGCTATTTCCCATGCTGTGCTCTAGCATGATCCAGCATCTAAACACACAGAGAGTCATTCTTCTTTTTAAATTAAACAACACAAACTGCTAACGCTAAACTACTTTTGTTTAAATTGTAATGTATTTTGGGTACAGATATTTTAGTCAGGATGTTCTGAGGAGGATGACTATGGGGATCTACATCTGGACTTTCTTCAGTAGCACAATAGTAACTGTTTGAAGAAGCTCCAGGCACTTCCTGAGGTGTGCTTACGTTATTGAAACATTATCAGAGCATTCGTTCTGCTCAACGTTTTTGTGCACCTCTGTATTTCACACACAGTCAACATCTTTTTCTCCTGATTCTCTGCAACTGACTCGTCTTTCAGAAGCCCGTGTATGTTTTCACAAGATGCTCTTCGACCACATCTGGCTCCATGTTCTCCAGCAAATCAATAAGCATGTTTTCAACAGAGAGAGACAGACAGAAGGGGGTGATGGAAGGATGTCTGTATTAAAAACAGATGGGAGAGAATTTACTCTAACGCCTCACAGGATGCTTTGAGCGCCGGTTCAGGAATGATACTCCCCCTCTTGTTTTGCTTTTGCTCAGCAGGTGTTCACCTTCTGAGATCTTGAGATCTTGAAGCATTTCCAGAGAGAGATAAATACTATTGATTCTGATCTGGCTGTGGTTGCCAACTTCACTAAAGAAAAAAACAGCACATTGTATTTTAATATTTTTAAAAACGCTGTCCATTTACTTGACAGTCACATTGTGATAGTATGTGAATTGCATCTATTAAGTATGTATATATAAATGATTGTATATAAATATCAGAAAAATGTACAGTCACTTCATTATGAGTAATTATCGCAAAAAAACTTCATGTGATACGTTTATTTTGATAATGACAACTGTACAGTGTCTTGCCACATATCATTAGCTGAAACAAATATATATCTGTAATTATTACATACCTGGAACTGGTCTAGACAAACTGGTAAAACAATTGATATTTTTGTTGATATTGTCAATTGCTCATATGTCTGTCATAAACCAAACGGTCTTAAATAGTGCTAACAAGCCGTAATGCTAATCCTATTACGAAGACACCTGCCGTTTCTGTGACTCCGTGTCTGTCAGAATAGCTGAGAAGCACCTGCTGATAAAAATCTGATTGATTTTGGTAAGATCAATATTATCTATGACTAAGCCTGGATTAAAAAAACACAATTCCACAGACATGCTGTTTTACTGTTTGAAATAATCACTGTGGAATGATACTTCAGGCTGTGGTTTTCGCACACTACCGTTCGTGGAAAAAGGCAATAACAAGATTGAGTCAAGTATAAACAATACGGCAGCACGACTCCTACGTTTGGAAGCTGCTTTGACGTGGGAAGAACAGACATTTGTACACAGATAAAAGAGAGAAACGCTTATGGCTTCTCGTAACAGTTCAACAAGGCCGCTGTCATCAATCGCTTGTGTGAAGTGTATCTCTGAGACTTTATATTGGCTGGCTTGCATATTTCTCCACAAGATATAGCATCTACTGGTAATTTTATGATTTTCAGAATGATGGCATGTGTTGAAAAAAGGCTGATAGTGTTATACATCTCCGTTTGTGAATAGCTTAGAGCAATTTTTAGTAGAAAGCAAATATAAATACAAAGGCCATGAGGGTATTGAACAGAATTAATGAACAGAATATAATGTTTTCTTTTAACAAAATGTCTTTGAGGAGAGGCCAGCAAAAGATAAAACACAGGTGAGGAACACTCTAGCTTGCTTAGTGTATCTTACGTAAGACTGCTTAGGTGTGCCATGTAAGACTATTTTTCCACTTCAACTAGTTTTGACTGCTTTGTGGACTTTGTTTGGACTTAGACTGAATGAAATGTTCCTCATGGAGACAAAATCAACCACACGTTAAGCTTTGTGCTTGTTTGAAGAGCTGAGTTGAGCAGAGTTAGGAAAATAACAGTGCCGGAATACAGTTCACCCAGGTTGAAGGTCGCCAGACTCCTGGGAGTGGTTAATAATCTTGCTCGACGCAGAACATCAGCCCTGTATCTGCAAAAGGATGTGCTGACAGATTTTCAGGAATGTGCTTCGTGTTGACAGAATATTCCATTTAGATCCATCTAGAACAGTGGGAGGTCTTCACAATCACATGACCGCAAGCACATGTGTAGGTGATTATTAGAAGCCCCCCAAAATGTGAGTAAAGACGACTTTCCTAAAGCGAAATATGTCATTTTCCATGTTAAAATAGTTCCTACTATCCCAGTTAAATCGGCAGAGACAGCTATAAACCAGTTGTAGCCTGATTTTTGTACTGTGAATACTTCGGCTCTGAGCTGAGATAGTGACATTGTCTTGACCAATGACGTGAGTTGGTGGTGGGAAATAATTAGGTTCTGAAGAACTCTGGGGAGTTTTTTGGTTTTCTTGAATAACGTATTATGCAAATTAGTCTCTTAGAGCCTTATAGACAGTACACTTAAAACTCTATTTTTGATTTAATAAACATGCAAGATGAGGGAGATCTTTTGTGGGGTCAGTCTGTTTCTGTGTATATGCGGCAGTTTGTCCAGAATGCATTCAGATTCTGTGTAACCCTAATTATTTTTTTTACATTGTAATCTTATAAAAGTCATGCATGTTTGTGTTTAAACTGCTAAATTATGGTAACTGTGGGCCCACTGTTTCTACACAGTACAGCAAATTCAGATCTGTTCAGTTGATTAGAAGTTTCCAGATTTGAAAATTTTTTTTTGAAATGATAGAGGATATCCTTCTGACTACATCAGCCTGTGCACACAAGGAAAAGTGCTAAAGGTTGAGAATTGAGAGAGTGTTGAGCAACTGTATTTCTTTTAGGTTTGTGCCAGGACATTGTTCTTGGACAACGAAAACACAGAAAAGTCTAGAACATTCAAAACATTTCCCAGTAAGTGTTGACTTGCAGTGCAATTTCTGCATTAATTGTGTAGATAACGTATAGTAATGGAAAAATAGACCAGCTGAAATGTTCCGGACAGCTGCTGGAATGAGCTAGCTAAACATCTCTCACTTATCCTGACGTTGTTGGGAAACATCATCGCTGTTGACACTGAATAATAAACATCAGTCAAGACATCGGTCAAGTGTAAAAACAATCGGATGTTTTGCAACAATATTTGTAAAACGTAAAATAAAGGACAATGTGGGAATCTGAGACTATTGTGTAATTCTTACATCAATGGTCCTTTATTTTTTCATTAGGTTTCATTTATGACTCATGCAGTGGCTAGACTGATAGGAATTAAAACGGACGAGTCAGTCGGCTTGAAAGCTGGAACCCTCTAAATTGAATTAGAAATGTCAGGAATTCTTTGATTGGGGTGAAATCTCATCTGACCTGGGTACAGCTCAACAGATGTGTTTGAATGAGGCTTATGAACAGGAAGCTAGAATGGAATCTGCATTTTTCTCTCTCCAATACATCCATCTAAATCTATAGGTCAGGGGTTACGATCGTCACCCTTTGTTTTCTCCTTTGAACACAAAAGTAAAAGTTGAACAGAATCTTCGCATATAGACATTGAGTGCGAGTAAAAATCTAGTCTGACCATTTTGTGTCCCTTCCCCAAATTGTTCCATCCCCTTCACATCATTAGATATGCTTCACTGAGCCATCGGTGTGCAAACTCAGCACCTAAAGTCACCCAATCATCTAAGCTGTTGATGTGGGCATGCTCAAAACAGTTCCTCTTGGTACTTACGTTCTCCTTAAAGTTGTTTAAAAGCTAGAATCTCTGAAACATGGAACAGGCTTAGACTTCTAGCAGACATCAGATAAATTGTGTCAAATGGAATGTTAATCATTTGTTGATTGCTGTCTTCACTCAGCAGGGAGTGGCCTTGCTAGTCCAAAACATGCTTTACTACCTGTGAGATACAAGGAAGGAAGGGCTGACAGCTGAGGGGATAGATGCTCTGTAGCGCATAAGTGTAATAAATATCTAAGATGTTGGCCAAGCTCCTCAGAAGATCTGCTTATACTGGCCTCATGCCCCCATTCCACTGTTTTCCAACTCTGCTGGTCGTCTCCACTAAAAACATGCAGAGCAGAAAGATCAAAGCCGCTCCTACTGGAGGTCCAAAGATGGAGATGGGTCAAGTTTATACTCGTGAAACACAAACCCTTTCAACTGCTGTTTAGCTCCAGTGGCGTTATGATCTTTGTAAGCGGATGATCAAAGTGGCAAACCATTTTGGGACATTATTTTCAGTGGAAGCTCGGCTCTAAGTGATATCACGCATCACGGTGTGAATTGCACAACCTCTTCATCTCCGCACTGTGTATTTTTAGAAGGCATATTAGTTTGGAAACATTCTGTTGGCGTAGACACACTTTCCATCTGCATGATGGTCTAGCGCCCACCCTCTCATTTTATTCTCCCCTTTCATTGCCTTTGATTCACCGCATCTCTCTATAATGTGCACCAGCTGTGAAACCTGTGCTTGTTTTGTGCTTGAAATGAAAAGTGCTCTTATGTTCCTAGAGATTTCAATCTGTTCAGGGGTTTGTTCTCTGTACGCCCGAGCTGTAGAAATGCCACTGTGGATAATTGATATTTTACTCTGTAGGAAAGAATAAACATGGCTTTACGCACCATGTAACACATGGTGTTTGGGTCCCCTGTCAATCAAAGTGTCTTAGTGTCATATGATGTTTGGGTCCCCTGTCAATCAAAGTGTCTATGTGTCACATGATGTTTGGGTCCCCTGTCAATCAAAGTGTCTAAGTGTATGTTATAAGTCCAAGGCGTTCTTTCCTTTGAAAGAGAGTCATAAATGCACAATGGCTCATCGGTTGACCGAAGCGTAGGGCTGAAATGACAGCTTGTGTAGGCAGAATGAGATTAAGCGCCAATACTGTGCTGTGTATGAGAAGGGGCCAAAGTACGATGGAAGATGTGATTATTATTTCCTTCTTAAGTCCAAATAAACCTGCTGCCATAATCAGACTCATCTATCAAACGAGGGGATGTAAGTATTTGCGTTTCTGGTAGAGTGGAAGTTTGCTCATTCTTTGTGACTCACCTGCTGTATTAAATGTCCTAAGCAGAGAAGTGCATGACCATGTCACAACCTCCTGTTTTCATTTTTTAGCAGAAAACACTCACTCCTCATGGGAAACACTATCCAAGGGCTGAACAGCTGAACTTACATTGTGTCTGGAAAAAGTCATGTAAGCATGAAATTGAATTTATTTTCTATTCTTTAAAGGTAGGGTAGGCAATTTCGGAGAGGCTGGCAATAGCAACCTAGCTTTGAAAGCAATCGAACCCGGCCTCCCATTTGAGTGCTCACCAAAGCCATGAAGTCCAAACACATGAATCCATACATAGTTTGATAGGCAAGTAGGACATCCTATCATTGCATTTGGACCGAATGCTACAATTGGACAAACAAACTTCTGGGCCTTTCACAGAATATCTATCTATCTATCTTTCTATATATATATATATATATATATATCAGTATTTTATTTACATGTATTTATGTACATGTATTTTAATTTTTCAGTATTCATTTTTTTATTGATTGAAATGAATGGGAATGCTAATGAATAGATCTTTACAGATGTTTTAAACCTCCTTGGTTAAAATATTGTACTTTTACACTTTACAACTCTAGAAAATTATTTTGTGATAAATGTAGAAAAATGTATTTCATCATAATACACAGCTTTCAGCACGGGTTACCAGGGTGCTGATAAACCCTGTACAGATCAGACATTTTATCATTCACCAGTCTGCATTACAGACTGTTTAGTGTAACTCTAATTGGGATGAAATTACACCCGTAAACTGTATGTACTAACCAGCATTTGTTCAGTACACACAGTCTAATATTTAATATTCATGTAAAAATCAATCTTGAAATCTGTTGTAATCTACAAAAGCTATAATCTTCTGTACCCATTGTATTCTAAAAGGTTGTGACCTTGCTGTCTATTGCTGATTGCAGACAGAGAGCCTTAAGACATTTCTACAAGCCACACACTGCTCTCAATCTGTACTGAGATTGGCAGGTGTGAGTGCATTAGTTATGTTAATTACCATGCTGTGAAACAGTTTTAAACATTGTGTCATTTGCTGATTAAATACTCTTGTATTTTTGGCCTTTACTTTTGCGTGGGTTGTTGTTACAAAACATTAGATGGGAGATTAAAAAACTTGCTACACAGCTGCTTTAAACAATTATAGAAGCTCTTATTCTTATTTGGATCCGTGTTTAATGACAGTTCAGACAATACACAAAGAACACAGTTAAGACTTCATTCTCTATTGTTTTTAAACTTTGAACTCTGTTCCACACACATTCTCGCACAGCTCAGCCTTGCTTGAGAAGGGATGTACACAGGCTCTCGATTGTTTTGACCCACTCGTAGGCTGTTATTCTGTTCAGAGGTAGGGGAATGTTTATCCTGGGGTACAGCCACATCTCTCCCACTAGTTTTCTCAGCATTGTTTTAGCAGGGATGTAGTTCACACTGATACACTCAATTCTCATCTCATCACATGAGTCTGTGTGCGTGTGAGGGTCAGTACACATACGCGATGAGCGCGCAGCTCAGAGCAAACTCGCTGTAGAATCCTGTAACCATGTAAAATCATGTAAACTATGCTTCACACATTGACCTTTCACCCTTGATGATGTCATTGTCACCAAAGCTTAGAATTTACAAGATTAGTGTAACTTTTTCCTTTATTCTTTTATTCCTTTATTCTTATATTTGTATGTGTTGTTAAACTGGCATTCTATTTCCTTCATTTTTTCGTTTTATTGGTGTTTATTTTAGGTTCTGAAATACCAGTCAGCCTCTCTTACCCTCCGAATCAAATAATGCGCTGTTTTTAGATTTAGAGAAAGGAGATAAATCATCTCATACATCACAGCCTAAAGAACAAATAAGCATTTGGGTAAATGAAAGTATAAAGCCCATTTGTCTTGCTTATGGTACATTCACTTAAACTGTCAGAACTTTGGTTCACATGTTCAAAAATGAGTACAGGATGTTTCATGGGTAGATGGATAATATTCCTCTAAATCTGTATCAAAAATATTGATTGTTTTGATTGGTCATACCTGTGGCCTGAGTCATTTTGATTGGACTGTGCCTCCAGTACACAGTGTTGACCACGCCCACACGCAGGAATGTGATGTTGGAAATGTGATCTCTGATGATGCAGGATTACAGTGTTTGCTTTGTGAAATGTGAAACCAACGTGTCCTAAATGAGACACGCGTACATGCTGTACATTCTGGACAACTCAGGCTATTGTTACACACGAACAAGCAGATGTGCAACAAAAATTCTTTTTGAATATCAAGAGTGTAATCAAATATCTCACTCGCTCAAACTGTAGGGGTCATTGTCTTTGTTTGTGGTCAATGTTCTGTGTTTCTGAAAAAAGGAAAATTGTTTTACACAAGTGTATTTGACCACCTTGTAAGAAGTGGGCTAACTCTTGTAAATTGTTTAACAGAGGGAACTCTGTGTTCTCTGCAAAAAGTTGACGTATATTGTCTGTGTGAATGTAAATGTGTGTTTATGTAATTAGCTGTACTTTGACAATCTTAATCTTGCCATACATTTGGGGTCCAGATAAAGCATTTTTCTTTTAGAAGTTAATTAATCAGTAGCAATTAATTACCTTTATATTAAACCAATTAAACTCTAGTGTATTTACATTACGATAATGCTATAATATTTCATATTATTTAATAATATTTCATCCACAATAGCAGCTAAATTCATCACGTCTGCTTTCAAAAATGACATGTTGCTCCCCAGTGAAACAATACATAATGTTTTTTGATTAAACATCATGTACCCTCTTGTGGGGCTCACCATGATCAAGACGTTGCGCCTTTAGATGTTTCAAAGGAATTAAACAACAACATAGACTCAATTTCAAGGCCTCAATAGCAAGCAGATGTTTTTGGAGCCAGGTTTCCCCAAAACACCCGTAACACTCTCTCTGGCATCCGTTATGTTTTCTTTCCCCCCACCAACCTCCAAGGCCTCGTTCTCTGGTTGACATTACAGGCCTTTGCGCAAGCCTTGTTCTGGATATACTTCCACTATCAGTGCTGTATGATTGAGTTAAACAATGAGCAACTCATGATACTGGCTGAAGAGATCCACATGTCTCTAACAAGGAAATTAGGCATTATGTAACGTGACATACGCATGTGTGAAGATATGTGAGCCCTGTTTGTCTGCAGAATTCTTTTTGGGTCGTTTGCCTCACAAATGATCCGTCATTACACATTTATCTGTTCACAGTAAAACACCCTTTATTTTCTGTGATGAATTAATTCTTTCCATGGGTGTAAGTTCGTTCCTACAAAAGGTTGACATCTTTCTTCTGGTATCTCCTAGATTCTTTGTACTCAGCGCCTCCTTTTATCCTTTTAGCCAGCTTTTAAAGCTGACACCATATGATAAAAATGTAGCTTTCTGTCCCGTGTTTACATATTTCCTATTGAGACAGGAAGACTTAGGTCACAGTGGAGAGCCATGATTTGCTGCTACCAGTTTGTGACAGCAAGCGCGATTAGCGAGACACAATGTGTTTATACGAAATGTTAGCATGCAGGTTCAAAATTTCTATAGAGAAAACCAAAGAGAAAAACTTAAGATGGCCGAAGCAACTCATTTTTTCCTAATGGCATGATAGTTTTTTATTCTGTCTTGTTTTGACTTTCTCATGCTCATCTCTCACTCTCTCTGTTTTTGTTCCTGTATTTCTATCATCATTTGAAGCAGACAGTGATCTAACATTGAGCGGTTCTGTCAGCGGTTCTGTTTGCACTTTTCTCTTTCCTCAGAAAAAGTGATACTCGGTTTTCCTGTGATTATAAGCATTGCTCCACATTATTAACTTCCCAACAGTGCTTATTATCTTTGTCTCCTGCGCAAGGGGAATTATGTTGTGATTATTTTTAAAGTTTTAAGGGAGTTCCCCTGTGTCCTACAGTTTTATTGGCTGCTTTTTCTTCTTTCTTCATTTTCAGAGGATGGAAGAATGAATGAAAAAAATCACACTTTTATTTAGGACCAGATATATTTACAGTGTTTACCAGCATGGGGTAACCAGGCCATGCTAATCAGCCAAAAATCTGTGCTGCATTAGCTTGGAGAAGAGACTTGGCTTGGAGAAAACACATGCTATTTCGATATGAAAGGTCATACATCAGATTATTTCCAACATGGAGATGAGGCGGCTGTGGCGCGGAGACAGTAGCTGATGGGCACTGTAGAGTCTGGATGCAGCTGGAGATGAGGGAGGTCATGGAGATTTGACCCTAGCTTGCAGACTTGCATGTCTCTGGACACTGAAGGCCAGCTGTGAAAACACAGAGCTACGGTGCAGAGCAGGCAAACAGATTTAGGTTGCAGGTGTTTAGTGGAGCACGGGTTTGTTTTTCTTAGGCTTGGACCATTTGAAGAGAACCCAGCCTTTCAAAGGCTCTCTGTGGCGATGGTTTCCACTGTGTAAGAGGAGGATGGGGATAGTCATGGAAAATGTTTATGATGAGCAGATGATCAGCCCCTGGCAGAGCTCACAGAGCAGAGCACAACCTAAATCTTGAGTTAGATGCAGGAGGTGTTTGATGCAATAGAAATTAGTTCTAGTGCTGAGTCTAAACTACATGTATTTTCTGCTGTGGCTTATTAGGCAGCTGCAACATAAAAATAACTTCACACAGGCATCTGAATTGTGGAAGAAAAACTCATCATAAAATTGAACAATGAAAATGACTGTGTGAACAGTTAAGTCATCACTAATCATTCTGGTTAGGAGGCAGAATTTATCTCCCTCAGTAGAAAAATGTTTATTTCTCCTCATCAGTCATTAATCTTTTGTTGTCTCCTCCAGTATAACCGTTTGCTCAGCTAAAGTAAAAGATCTGTGTTAATGACACAATAAGGAATCAATAATAGACAGCAGGGTCTTGTTAGCAAGACAGCTGTAAACCCAACTCTCTCCCATACTGTACCTCCTCTCTTGCATGCATGTTTGCAAACTGGGTCAAATCTCCCTGACCCATGGTCCCATTATTTCATGGTATTATTGTGGTAAAATTGCTTTTGTGAAATAACATACAAAGAATGTGCATCTCTGTTACTGACACACACACACATACACATATACACACTTTTACTGCTCCACTGACCTTAGCAAAAATAGCAGATATAATTGGCAACATTTTTGGAGCTCATTCAAGGACTGCACTTAGATAATTTATAACACACAGGAGACTCTGTACTTAACCCTCTGTGCCAAATCATTGCCAAATAACAGACTTAAAATGCTGAGTGTGTAAACCTTGTCTGAGTGCCTGTGGTCTTTTTTTAACCTTCATATGGAGATTGTTGCCTTACAAAAAGTAGAAAAAAATATAATTAAATTGGTGTGTTTTTGTTGCTGAATGGACCCATTATATTGCCTGCATGTCTGGTTGTGAGAGGCTGAGTACCTGAGTTTGTTTTGCTAGTTTAATTTCCTGTTTGACTAGCGTTGTGTTTATAGAGAGCAGGTGCTGATGTTTATGTTGCTGTTACTCAGTTTAATGTCTCTGTTCTAATATGATAACAGTACAAAAACAGAAGTGATCAAACCACTCTTTTATTTTATGTTTTTTCTTTAACTGTTCTTTTACACCTGTATTATTTTTTATCTGGGTAAGATACTTTATTTACCCAACCGTACAACTGGAACTGCATGTCCTCAGATATGATTATATTTAAAAACATTCCAAGAGTGGCTTATTCACCACCATGATTTGTGGCTGTAATACTTTTTCATGTATGATATTAAGTTAATAACTCATGAAGCTTCCTTCTTATTATCCTCATGGGGACAGTTGGCCTCTGAGACAATACCAGCAATACGATACCAAAGTGTAAGTAAGTCTTTTCTTTATATATATATTTTAGCAGTGATGGTCAAACATTGATCAAATCACAACCCACGATTAATTGTACATAATTAATAACGCCCTCCAATAGATGACTAAGTGATTTTGTAGAGTGCATGAATTTTAAGAGGTTCTCTATGTCGCCAATCCCTCGAAAGACTGTCATCTTTAATTACATAATAAATCTTAACATCCATAACAATATAAATATTAAACCAATGAGTCTAATAAATGAAGCCTAGCTAAATTAATTCATAAGTTTTGCATTATTTAACGAAATGAGAACCTTCTATGGTGGTTTGGATTGGTTATATGGGGATTTGAAAGCTCACACCATGAAGCTTTCAGTCTGGTTGACTCTGTAGGAACAGGCAGTTATTATACTATGTACTGTAGATAGCAGATGAAGGGTCTGTGGGAGTGAATCAGGTTTGGGCAGTGAGTCTGGTTGAAGCCCAACTAGATTTGCTTGGACAGCTGCGTAGGTGTAAACAGGAACTGGTAAAACATGCTTCTCTGAGTAATTGATCATTACTGGTAGAGTCCCAGTAATAAGCTATACGTCTAGGTACTGCACCAAACACATTTTAAAGGTTTTGCCAATAGGCTTATCCATAGTACTGTATGATTCAGTGTTAATCAGAGGTGTGTGTGGATCAGGTCTAAGTCTCTTTATGGCAGGCCAGTCCACTCAGTGGCATGGCTTTGGAGAAAACTCTTAAGAGAGAGTGGGATCTTATACTTTCAAAGCTAGGTTGCTAAAATGGCATAACGTTCATTAATGTCATAAAAACGTAATGAAAATCTAAAAATGTTGGAAAATATTATTTGAATGAAAACAATAGAAGTCGATGGAATGTCACCACCAAGACGGATGTGTGTGTAGATTGAGTCCTCTAGCCCGGTAATGATGCATAAAGAGGGATGACAGGTATACAAAGAGCCACACAAAGGTCTATGAAGTGATTGTTTTTGTATTACAGGCTATTATAGTAGTCCAAGGAGTAATATGTGTCTTTTATTATTATCTTTGTGGCACCAGAGAGATTACATATGACAAAGCAAGGTTCATCTGCTTCTCTTAATGTGGGACAGCCATCGCTGATAGCAAAGAAAACATTTAATGAAGATCTGATTAGAATCTGGCCATGACGTGTATGAATACTTGCTGTGTGCTTTAACAACAAACATCATTTTCCACAACACGTGTATGTGTTCCGGTTTCTCTGCAAGCGATAAAGGAATAAAGTGTCATAAATATAATCACAATCTCTTTTTTAAGGTGAGTCGACCACCATTTCCACAGCAACCACAATGCTGTTCGTGTGCTGCAGTTAGTGTTACTATGGAAACTGTATCGAGATCATTAGGAATTGCGTAAGAATTAAAAGCAATTAAAATGAGTTAAAAACAGGGGGGAAAAATAGGATAAGGAGAGATAGAAAGTAACGGATCAAATGAGCTTTGAGCAGCGTGTGCTCACTCTGACTGCTAGCTTTGATGTCCGATCTTGTTCTCATAGGAATTGTGGGTAATAATCCCTGGATCATTCTGTCATTTATTTCACAAGTCAGCCAATAAGAAGACTGAAACATTTTTCAACGTCATCTAAAGCACGCAGGACTAATAAACAGATATTTAAAGTATACTGAAAACATAACAATACTGATCAAATCTATTGTAAAATAAATTCCCCTCTTCAAGTGTGTTACATAAGCATGTTATGTCTGTGTGAATGTGATTAGGGTGTTTTCCACATTTTTGTTATTTAGTTGATTATTCTTTCGCCTAATTCTGATTGTTTATATTCATTTTGCAGCAGACGTTCTTCTTTATACAAGTTCACAATCTGGTAACGTTTTCACCTCATAAGTACACCTAGAGGCTTTTGGGATGTCAGCAGTAATCAGCCGCGCATAATTAAATGCCTTTATCTAAACATCTTCGCCTTCAGGCGCTTCCTCATAAACGTTGTCGCTAAAGAACCAGTTTTATGCTTATCTGTTATTCTTACCAAGAAATCCCCAAGCCATATAAGTTTCTCACACCAGGCAATAAGAAATGCATTTATATTTGAAATAGAGCCTTTAAATAGATATAATGATATTATGATATTGACTCTCTGTAATTCTCTTGTAGAATCAGAATGTTATATATATATATATATATATATATATATATATATACTGGGTTTAAAAACATTCATTCATTCATGTTTACATATTCATTATGCAGTGTAAATGTATAAATGGCTGATTAGTGTTGATCAAAGGATGGTAGGTATCTTTGCTGTTTTAAAAGCCTGCCTTTTACTGCGTTCCCATTAATTAGCCCATCTTACTAGCCCTCCATCTCACTTCAGTCTGGATGACTCTGGCTCCAGATGGTGCCCAGTTTTACCTTTAGAAGCAATGGCCCTCCCACTGGATGACTGATGAGAAGAACGGGCCAATCACAGCAGCCTTTTCAAACTCCCTCTTGGCACCAAGAGAAAAACAGCACAAATCCAGCTCTTCTCCACAGAGACTGCCAGTGATGTGGGCTTGAAGGGGATGAATAATAGTAGAAAATATAAAGAGTCTGCAAAGTGGCCAACTTCAAGGAAAATATATAGGTATAAATAAATATATGCTGTTACTACATATACATAACCGTGCGATTGTTTCTGTTCCTATATTGGATATGGATTTTTATATATATAAACATTGACTTTGTGTACTATTTTTAAATCTGCTGTATTCTCCTCAGGACAGAATTCTGATGCACTACTTAGATTTGGAGGTTAAGAGTGGAGGTGGACAGGTTTGTGGTATTATAGTCAGTGTATTAGCAAGTTGGTCAGTACATAGTGGTTACCAGCCAGAACAAGTTAAGTCATCATCATTCTACACCATCTAAAGTAAAGGAGAATGTACAAGTGGAAATGCAGCATGAGGTTATCAGAAAAGTTGTATCGTTTGTACTAGATTTCGTAGCCACAAGGTTAGTAGTAATGGTGGATGGCCAAATCATTGCATGGGAGTCAATGGTGTGCTAAAACATGCTGTATTTGTTCTTGCTTTGATCTCACACAGTCACAGCAAACATTCAGCCCAACAGCATATCAAACGTAATAGCCCATCTGTAGAAGAAACAGTGACAGCATATTTTATTTATGAAATTCAGCACTGAGGAAACCACAATCTACTCAGCCACTCAGTAAGGGAGTAATGAGTCTGAGAAACTGCAATGTATACTTTGTGGATTGAACTGTAATTACCAAGAACCTCATTAGTTTTCCATTCTAGAGGATTATGAACAGTCATTAAGTGTTACCAGCAGCAACGTGCTGAAAGTACTGCTGTTTTAAGCGAGGGTGTTCCAAGCATACTTTGGTAAAGCAACGGAAATGTTCTTTGTAAGTACATTGAAAAGCTTGTGTGTCTTAACTAGCAGAAGTTACCAGTCAGTCAATCAGATTAGTGTTTACTTGTTAGTCTTCAATTTTGTTGTCAAATATGCATCAGATGGGTAATGAACAGACTGTGGGCAGTCAGTGGGCGTGGCCGCCTGAAGCCGAGACTAATGATCATTATACTTTTGGCTGGGAAAGGATTTGTACTGTTCTTGATGGTTTCATCACCCTTTTAAAGGCCGGCCAGTTCTCTTCAGTGACATATGCCACACTTGCATGCATAGTCAGGGTTCCTGTTCTGCGTCATGGGAGGCTTGGCATTTAAACCTCCCAGTGCAAGCGTGTCTCAGCATCTGAGTAATCAGGGCTATCTGCTAATGATAATGATTTGGCTAAGAGATGGCACACCTGACATGAGGAAAGCAGACCACGGGTGACATCTGAACGTTGCCAATTAGCAGCGAGATCATAATGCTCGGTTTAACATCCTCATAATGAAAGGAAAGAGGTTCTGAAACATGAATGTTGTTAAATGGGTGTCTGAGTTTTGGGCTTGGGAACTTTGGAAGGAAAAATGCATAGCTCAGGAGATTTAAGTATTAACATTGTTTACCATGACACTGCTTAAGACAAAAACAAAGCGAAAGAAATCTGCAATTTGTTGACCTGAAGCTACAGTAAGAGTGTAGAGTTATAAAAATATTATGTGGATAACATAACTCATAATTTAGCTGTGGAAGAACTTGACATAGAGAAAAGGAGTTTGTATGAAAATCTCAGTCTTCGCAAATCAGAGTCTAAACTAAGTTATTGTTGAGATCGTTTTTGAAAAGCTGAGTATACCTTTTAGTGAGATTGACTGAACACAATTGTGCAGTGCAGGAACTGAGTAGATTTGAGTAGATCTGGAGGTGATAGGTTTTTATTAGATTTTTGTAGGTGCTGACACTGATGTGAGAGGACGCTGTAACTTAAAGCAGGGAGAGAAAACGATGGAGGAAATGATATTCACCCATCAATGCATTTTATAAGCATTTTCATAACCCACTTGAAAATAGGTTTCTGCATATTTGTATCTTCCACTGCTTGTTGATATTGTTCAAGTTGAATTCTGAAATCATCTCAGTCAATATTACTGTACATGAGATAGAGCTAGAAGGTAAATACTGGGGAGAGAGCATCAAGGCAAGGTTGGAGTACTATGGCTCTTCAGTCGGTTTGTGAGCACTCTGTATGAATCATCACACACATGGTTTAAGACCTGCAGGGGATATGACATTTTCACCAGAAAAAAAATTGCAGCAGCAAAGGGAAGATTTCACACTTTGCCCATCACAGTTCAGCTCATGTTATGAGGAGGGGTGTAACATCTTGTTCAAGGGAAACGCATGTCAAGTATTGAGACCACGTTTCCCAGCCACTGAATATTGTTTAGGGTGTAAGACTACATGAGTTGCGTGTATGTAAACTGAACCCAATATTGAATGCATTAAATAACACATTTTGTGGTAGATATGTACAACAATAAGCCTTTCTCTTCTGGTCGTGGAAGGCCTTTATTTTGTAATAGTATAAATCCTCGTTGAGTCTAAACATTTATGTTCACCATGTTCACCACTTACGTCACTTTTCATCTTCCGGATTATGCGCCTTTGCAACTGATATTTCATATTTCCTGTCCATCCCGTTGACAAATGAATGATGACGGATCATTACTTTCTTCTCTTACAAACGGGACGATTTTTGGCGCAATGATATCATAACCTCATTGACGTAGACAGGCATAATAAATAATGAATTTTGCTGCTCATCACGTGGTGACAGTGTCTGAATAATTTAACCCTTACGTTACTAAACGAGTGCATGTTCCTCTTTGTGCGTGCCCGAGGACGGCGCAAGCAATTGAAGCATCCCTTAAAACGACCTTAATTCGTATGTTCGACAATGTCGCTTTGAACTTATAGTGATAGTGTGCATTAAGCGTATATTATGTGCGATTTATGACACGCAAACAGAAATGCGCCCTGCTTGGACACCACCTGCTTTTGGACTACGCCACCGTATCACTCTGCTCTGAACCGCAGCACACCACATCAGCATCGGCACAGCTGGACAGCGGGCACCCTTGAAGGTAGGCGATGTCCAAATCCAAACACTAGGTCACCCAAAGTAAAGGCGATGCACACTAGATACTAGAGGAGTGTTTTAATTGCAGTTCGAACCGTACACGAGCTTATGACAGTCCGCTGGTACAAAGTGTTAGTGCGTTAAAACAATAGCCTACAATAACTAGGCGTTTGTATATCTCCTTCCCTGTCGCCAGCAATGATTAAAACGCGGTGTTTGTAAAGGAACTACTTTAAGGGAAATGTTTTCGCATTTAACTTATATAAGCTGATACTGACTTTAGACGTTTAATAGTTAAAAAGTGAAAAGGTATTTAAGAAAATCTCTGCCACCCAAATGTTTTTAATACATCAGCTGGTTCATTTTCTCGGGAGGGGCAGTACCAAAGAAGCTATTAAGCCTATGCCTACATTTCAATAACGTGCCCTGTTATTAATATTTCTCCAATAGGCTGGAAAAGGTGTATCTAAATGTTTGTTGACAAGACTGTTGGATCTTTTGGTTGCAGTGTAAATATATATGTTGTAGAGCGCTGCTGTAGGCATTGAAACGAGGTTAATCTCCAACGACACGATGGCAGTTACTCATGGATGTGGCTTTGTTTATAATCGGGCGTATAAAAGCAGCAGCAAGTCCCGCGTTCGCCGTTTTATTTTCCGCTAGCGCTGACCATGGTGCTGAAATATACAAACGTTTGTTTATATGCCATGAGGTTGCTATTGGTATAAAATTAAGCCGCTATTTAAGAAAAAAAGATGTTGACAAATAGAAGGCATATTTATTTTGCCTGCTTGAAGGAGGCATAATATTAAATTCGCGTTGGTATCTCCTTTCCGTTGTAGAAAGTAGTTGTAGGATTATTGGTAATAGTGCTTCTGACTAATCTTTAAACAGTTAACTGGAGGAACAAATAGTTGTCATCCCTGTCACCCCATCCTAGGGTTCTCTGCACAAGAGGATCTATTTATTATTGAAACCGTACAAATAAGTTAATTGCAAGTGAACTGAATACCATTTGAATACAATCAAATGATGGATGGGTAACATGGTTATAAGAATAGAATGGCCAGCTGATAAAGCTGCTTTCTTTTAGTTTGCCCTTTGAACTCTGACTCATGAATTAGACATGGGTGTGACTCTTCTGTTTTCAATCACCTGCACTTTTACATGCTGGAACAAATCACCCGTCACCATTGTGATGTCACCCGTTCTGTTTGCACACACTATAACACAATTAAAGGCTTTCCATCAATTAGGACCACCTGCAGATCTGCATAAGTGATGGAAGTGAGCAAGAGTCATAGCAGAATCTAGGCAGCCAAGAGGAAACTACCCATAAATCTCTGCCTGTGGTCTTTTGTGTCATAATATAACCTCATTAAACATACCCAGCATAAATAATGACTATCTGGCTTTTATAAGTCTTAAATATTGTATTTAGTGTGCCTGGCAACTTACAGTACGTTAAGATTTATGAACCATTTTATGAAGTGTGAACTATTTTAAAAGGACGTCACCCAGTGCCTTATGGGAGCGTTTGTTAATTAATTACCTCTGGCGTGCGTATGTCACTGTTGCCTGAATACCGTATTGTTGCAATGACCAACAGCAAAATCCTGCTGCTGGAAACCCCAAACTGAGTTCTGTGGTCTTTGTATCTTGATACTTACTCAATTGTGCTGAGGAAGAGAGACTAATACATTTGTTGGGCTGAAATGATGTTATCCTTCATGCCAGGCAGATTCACTCCACTCAGAAGCTTGTTTATGTAACACCATGTTAGAGCAGGGGGGGGGGGGTTGTAGGAGGAGCCCTGTGAAAAGATCTGGGTATCAAGTTTTGAAATGAAGAGACCAAAATGTTTGCGCGAGAATTTTTTTAAGGTTAGTTCACCCAAAAATGAAAATTCTGTTATTTAATCACTCTCATGTTGTTCCCATATATGTATTTTTGGTTCCATTTTTTCCATGTTTTTTGTACCAAGGAGCACGAGAGAATACATTTTAAAGAATTTCCAAAATGTCTTTGTGTTTGGGTGAACTGTTCCGTTTAAATCTGTGTATTTAATTCTTGCACTGAATAAGGGCCGGCACTTTGTTCCTGATATTTTTAAACAGCAAATAAACCTTGTTTTGAAGACAGCCTGTTGAGCTGTGTGCTCTCTTTTTATGTCTTTCCACTCTGTGTGCTGTGTAATTAATGAAATATTCTTATACAGTGTGAGTTCCTGCACCTTACTGGAGCAGAACATGCAGTTCTGTACCGTTTCCTCCTGTCTAACTCCTGTTTGTGTATTTTCCTGTATCTTGTACTCTCAAATTAAGCTAATAGTGACAATCTTTGGCTGTACACAGGATTAAATGATGCTGATGAGAAGGCTGTAACTGACTTTATAATCAACCTTTTTATAGCAAGAGTGATTACAGTAT
>JAZGTI010003333.1:0-31890 GCA_036877585.1 Botia kubotai
AGGAGATGTAGATGTTGAGGAACATGCAGGAAAAAGAAACAAAATTGAGATGCCCAATGTCGATGTTTCCTTGCCTAAATTTAAATCATTAGAAGCATTTATAGCAGCGAAAGGTCTTGATCTGAAGGATGATACTCAAAAAGGTCAAAAGTTTCACATGCCCACTGTTGATATCTCTCTCCCCAAAATTAACCTAAACCAACATGAACTCATAGATGGACATGATAAGAAAGAAAGAATGTTCCATATTCCAGACATTGACATCTCAATGCCTAAGATTACCCATGATTCTGACGTAGGGACCACTCTGACTAACATTAGTGACTTAAATGACCCTGAGGTGACTGTAGGTGGAAACATTAGGATGCCAACTGTGAAAATACCAACTGTTGGCATATCTGCTCCTAAAGTTGACCTGGACTTCACTTTGCCAAAAGGAAAAAGCAGTGACAGAGAAAATATTGAACTTCTTAAAGCAGAGGATGGAAGACCATCCTCTGGGACTAGTTTTGATGTTCCAGATATCTCTGTAAAAATGCCAAAAATTTCACTCCCTAAATTAGGCAGAAAATTGAAAAGTGTAGACAAAGAACTAGAGAGTCCTGGATCTATAGATTTGCCATCAGTGGAAATAGATGGCAAAATTAAGAAGCCAAAAATCAAAATGCCACTTAAAAAAGGAAAGATCAAAGATGCGGAAATGGATATGTGTTTGGAGATACAGGATAATAAAGGAAAAATCAAAATGCCTACAGTTGAGATATCACTGCCAACAACAAATATTCCAGAATGTGAGGAACTGCTTCCAAAAGCTGAAGTTGATGTATCTGAAGCAGACATTAGAAGTTATGAGGGCAGTCTTAAAATCCCTAAGATGCCAGCTATTGATATATTCGTTTCAAAAGTTGATTTAGATGCGTCCTTGCCTAAAGCGAAACTTAATGAGTTAGTGGACTTAGGCTCTTCTGATTCAAATATTGATAGTAGTAGGAGTATAGTAAATTTTCCCCATATCAAAATCCCTAAAGAAGACATTTCACTTACACATGGAAAAACAGGGGGCACAAATAATCTTGGGGAGGAATGTAAAGGTGGCAATATCAAGTTACCAAAATATTCCTTAAATATGCCTAAAACGAAACCTCTTGATGTGGAGATATCAAGTCCAAAACATACAATAATGCCAAAACTTCCAGATCTTGACTTTGACATTGAGACTGTTGGCATAAACAATACTGAAGAAGATAAGAAGCAGACTGCTAAAGTCAAAATTCCAAAATCTGGGATATCTTTGCCTTCATTAAGTTCACCTGAAGCCAATCTTAAAATATCTCAGGTAAAAAGCTATTCTGTAACAGTGGACTCTAAAGTAGAGCATGAGGGCCCATGCATGCCAAAAGTGAAAAAAGCTGTTTTTGTTATGGTGAATCCACAAATGGACAGCGCTGCTGTTGTAGGTGGTGAAGCAAGTGCAGAAATTGGAGATGAGAAGCTCAGGTTGCCAAAGATTCAAATGAAGCCACATTTTGCAAAGTCTCAATTAAATGATATGAGGAAATCCATAAATGATGAAGAGGAGGTTGAAACAGAGGGGAAGCCAAAGACTGGCAAACTGAAATTGCCCAAAGTTACATTTTCTTCTGGGAAGACAGGATCATTTGATGTAACACTAACTGGGTCTGATGATGGAACAAGTCCAAACCTAAATGGTGACAAAGATGATAAAGCAAAGTTTGGAAAGCTTAAACTGCCCAAAGTGGAGTTTTTCTCACCATACTCAAAAGAGACAAGTGAGGAAGAGGAAACTGAAACAGGTATGAAACCAAGGAAGGGGACTTCAGGGGATGGCAAAGAAAGCAACGAGACAAATACACAATCAGGCAAAATGTCTTTCCCGGGACTCAAGAAGAAAACAGGAAAGGATGAGGAGGTTGGAGAGGTTGGTGTTTTAGTATCCTCAAAAGCAAGGACTGAGATGCTTGTGGAATGCGAGGTATCAGAGTCGTCAGTATCTAACATATCCTCAGCTGAATTTGTCTCAGGAAAAAAGAGTGACAAACGAGAGGAAACAGCATGGTTTAAAGTACCCAAAGTCACCCTTAGCCCCCATTCTACTGGCTTCCTTCACATCACTCCAGAAGGGTCTCCAAAGGGAAGTAAGTCCTCCCTTCCAGGCTCCTGTGAAGAAGCCACTGGAGGTTTTTATGTGAAGATGCCAAGCATAGAATTTTCGACCCACGAAATGTCCTCTGAGCAACTGGTTACCAAAACAAAAGAGGAAACTCTAACTGTAGTGACAAAGACAACAAAGTATACAAAGACAAAAAGTAGCAGCTCAAAATTGTAACATCCAATAGGTAGCAAAATAATATATTTTTTATATGTGACCTTTTTTTTCAATTTTGCTGTTTATATTCTATTTAATGGGAAAAAAAACATTTTCTTCAGCTTTAGCAGTAAAACACAATTTATGCAGAATTAAATGTTGCTACACAAAGAATATTATAAAGATTGTACAGTAGATCTAATTTTCATGTTTCGTAACTTGCTGCTTTGTGTGACACTTTGAATTGATGTTTGTAACGATAATTCACAGTTGGTCCCCAATATATGATTAAGTAAACCCATACACACCCACCCCCCACATACATATACACACTTATTTTGGTGTAAATATTACATTTTCAACACAGAAACAAATTAGTGCAGAATATACAGATAGTTATGTATGAAGTTTCTCCTTCACCTTTTCTAGTGCAGTCTGAGCATAATATGCTAGCATTTTAAAAACATTGCATTACTTTGTAATGCCTGGTTTGTCTCTGTGGTTTGTAGTTGTTTTTATGAAATTTAAATGAGATGTGATTTAATTTGTTAGATACTTCTAGAAATACATGGACTATTTTCCCATATTTATATGCCTGAGCTGTATAGATTAAGACTCTAAGGCTAGTCTGTGCTGTTGAGTGTGCATTGACTTTTGAGATGAATTAAAGTTTTTGTTTATCCTTAATGTTTTCAAGATTGTTATACTATATTGTGATAACATTTCTCTGTTCATGGTGAAGGTTCAAAATTTCAAACAATAGGTGTGAAATGTTTTTGTCTGTATTTTCTTTATAAAATTTGCTTGTGTTTGTAATTAAATTAGCATAAAATGACTACATTGTATTTATGTTGTGTGTTTAAATGAGGGAACTGCATGTTTGTAATATTGTGTTGCTTTTATGAAACACAATCATTTAAATGTGCACAAATAGAATTCTCAAATAAAATAGGAAAAACATTTAACAGTTTGTCTGTTGTTAGTGTGTCTTTTCATTATAATTCCACTATGTGGTAAGTGGCAGCCGTAATGACAAATATGGCATGGCTAAAAACTGGACAAATTAATGAAGCCTCCCATTAACTGAAACAATATTGAGGTCTAAAATAACACCTATTAAATATGATCTACTAAAATACATATCTATTTGATAAGTTCAGTTCTTCATAACAGTCATATGAAATTGCACATTCAGTAAGCTTAAAAATATTTTAATGCACACTTGCAAAATTAAAATGTTTATTACGCAATTACGGAGAACATAAACAATGGCCAATAGATGAAAAATTCATAGTCGGGGAGATCGGTGCAAGAGGATTTCATAATTAGAGGGTGACATCAGTAGGTAACAAATACCAGCACCGAATGAGGGTCTAAATGACAAAGCTATAGGCTAATGATATTGAGCGTGTGTGCGCGCGTTCTCCTCGTGCGTAAGCGTAAAGCAATGACAGTGTGCGTACGCGTTATACACGCTCAGCAATTGGTCATCTGAGTGCACGCACTAGATTGCGGAGGTTCTGCGTTGCTTTGCCAGTGGAAGCAGCATCCTGCGCTAATAGGAGACACGGAGGTGTAGTGTTCACTGTAACGAAGCACATGAGATATGCATGGGACAATCGATTACACTACAAATATTGGCTGGTCCATATTCGGAAATCTCGTTCTAAATAATGCTGTCATGGATATCATTACTAAACAAGTCAAATTTCACATGAAGGTTAAAGCCAGAATCCTTCAGCCCGGCAGCATCTTCACTACGTACGACAGCTGGAATTGTGCTATTCGTGACATCGCCTCTGTTTGAGGATGACTGGGACACAGCGAAGGTAAGATAATACAAGAAAAATGGACATTTATGACGCGAAAGATGTTTTTTCATATCTAACCAGCTTTGTTCTAATAACAAAACTGATGCAGATTATTCCACTTTCCGGACCGTATTCTATTTAAGATACATCCGTTTGGGCAAGTACTGGTTAATGATGAATTCCTGATTTGATGCAAGTGATGCTATCCCGTATGTGTGTGAGTGTTTTCTTCTACGTAACGTAGCGTCCTCTGATCATCATGACAGTTTGTAACATGAGAAATTACAACTGAGAAACGGAAATCTTTTACAACCCCTTAGGTACATTTGTTCGATTGTTTGTTAACTGTAGACTAACCTTTTTAGAATACATGTATATATACTAGTACATACACCAGATAATGCTTAGAAATATTCAAAAATATATTAAGATCATAAAAATAATAATTGTAATTTTATAATGGTATTTCATACAACAGTTTATTGCAATTATTATTTTTATGATCTTAATACACATCTACTTTTTTATTATCTACTTTTATGCCATAACTGATGAAAATTCAAACATAACAGATAATCAGAAGTTAAAGAGACAAACTCTATATTAATTCTAATTTAACTCGTACATATACTATAATCCAGTTGTATTACATATTAAAAGCTTAAAATTATATAAATATATGATTTGGTAAAACACCCCATGGCTGTATGATAGAAACTGTACTGAGCATACGGTTTTCAATATTCTGACATTCTACCTGCCATTCTTATCCACCACAGCATCTGATATTATTACCCCAAGAATGCTCCAACAAAACAACAACAATAACCACCCCTGCCTGGATATGGCCCACAAAGAGCTCCTGCATGATTGCAGAAGACCCAATGTCTCATTCACTAGTGCTCTTGAGTTTGGAGCTATACCCCTAATTAAAGGCCTGAGAGCTTGGGCTGTAAGTGGTGGCTACTCCAAAGCCAGAAGAAAGGCTTCTACTGGACCTCGGGCACAGGGCGCATGCCTACAACCTCCTGAAAGCAGGGTGGGGCAAAGAGGCTGGTTGGGTCAGGTCAGCAGTGGCTATGGGCACACACTGGAGAGTACAGTGAATACAAAAACTCCTGGGGTCAGGCAAGGTGGCCTTGGTGCTCTCGTAACAGTGGCCACGTTGAAAGGCATGGATGGGGGTAGCAGGCAGACTCAGACACGCTGCCTCTTTCTTAAGGCCCAGGGAAAGGGCAGCTACATCTGCGCCGTGGGAAACCGCAGGGCTGGGTTAAGAGTCACAGGTGCACAGACTCATACCGTAATTCTGGAGGGGACAAAAGAAGAGGTTAGGTGTTCCTCAAGAGGACCAAGGGTAAGTCAAGATGGGACAGATGAAGGTGGAACATTAAAAGCCAAACCCAGAGACATAAGAAAGTGGAGAAAGTGCACTAAAACGAGAGGCTCGGCTGAGAAAAAAATGACTAGAGGCAAAGGGGAAATCACTGATCTGGCTTGTGAGCCTGAATGTGAGGACCAAAAAAATGCTGTGATCTTAGAAGAGACAATTAACAGAACATCAGATAACACATCACCAGACAGAATAAAGCAATGCCTGACAGAAGAAAATAGGATTGAAGAAAAGGGTAGGAATACAAGCTATTCATGTCTAATCAAACAACAAAGTCAAGAAAACATCACTGAGTTGAGCAAAGACAAAAGGGCTCACTTACCCACATCAATGCATGTTATTGCACCCGAAAGCATGGGCCTACAAACCAGCTGCTCTCCTCCCAAACCATGTGCCAATACAGATGAGAAGGTTAAGGCTGGTACAGATATTAGTCCATCCAAAAAAACTAGTGAACATTTTAAAATATCTGCTTGTGCCAATAATGATGCCCAAGGAGACACTGAGATTAGTAAATGTGATAATGACCTTAATTCAAATGATTACCATAATACTGAAACAAATAACAAAGACAGAAATTTTGTTGCTGATGTGCTAAAATTAGAAGAATCATTTGTAGTATCCAGGAGTTCAGAGACTACCTTTGATAGCTTTGAAATAAAACTGAACACAACATACTGCAATACTGAGCCAAGTATAGGTCATCAACTCACAGAAGCTTTCTCTGAAGGTCCTGTCAACAGCATTCAGGAGAATCAAGATCAAGAATCCAGGACAGAGGGGTGCTCACCGAACTGTGAGAATCAACATTCACTGGAGATCATCACAAGTGTAACAAAAAAAGGCGGGACTCTAGACACAAAGATTACAAACAAGCCAAAGGGCTACATAAGGCATGGAAGCACTCCAGTGGGTGTCGCATGTAACATTATGAAGAAGGGGAAGTCACCAATGTGCTCACCTCAGCACAGGGAGGAATTAATTTCAGAGCATGAGAAACTTGAAGTTCAGCAATCTGACAAATCCTCTTCACAAGGCTTTAGCACGCCAACAGCCAATATAACTGCAACCACTATTCACTCCCTGCCTAATCCTACCATCACTGCAACCATAGCAACAGCCATCCCAGCACTAAGCAAGCAAGGAGTGGGGGCTAGAGGTGGAGATTTGCTACCACTAGTGAATTCAGAGTTACAATCAGAGCTGGCAGGAACTGATGACAAGGACAAGGTGGCCACTAACAAGGAGTCTCTTGACTCAGGTGAGGGGGAAGAGGATGAGTTTGGGGCTTTTATGCAGGCAGGTGGGGAGCAGCTCTGGACAGCCAGCTTCACTGAGCTCCAACAGTTGGCTCCTGGAGAGGATTACAACAGTGGTAAGTACCCACAGCACTTTCAACACTGCCTTGGAATTCAATTAAATTAACTCTTGGATGTTTTTGTTTGCATGAGCAGATAATAGTGGAGTCCTAGTGTTCCAGTTCTAAATAGTCTATAGAAATTGACCTGGATTCCTGCAGACCCCCTTGCTTCCCCCAACCACATGTGAAGATATTAATTATTTAAAGTATCGCTTGGAATTCCTAACCTCACACCTCTCCCTGTTGCTGTGTATTAGCTCAAGGCAAAATGCAACATTAAAAACATTAAAAGCAAGGCCAATGGGACAAAAGAAGAGGCCAGCCACCACAAAGCTACAGGCAGTGTGTCTGCAGAGAATGGCCTGATCAAAATAGAGGACAAACACAGCATTATTTATTTATACAGTACTTCTACCTATAGTGTTTGGTGAACACACACTTTATAATCTACAAACCCAATAATCTTGTTGGTTGATTTCCATTTTTGACAGCCACTCCTAATCTCAATCTGTAGGATTAATCCTGTTCTCAAAACAAGAAAAAAACAGGTGATTCAGATAATTATCCCAAACGGTTTTTTTGTCAATTTTGTAATTGGGTCATTCAAGTAGATAATTTTATATGACAAGCAAGTTATATGTGGAAGACATTTAACATACCTTTCCACAACAGACATTGAAGCTGAACTATAATTAACTCGTTAGGCATTCTGTTTGTGTAGAACAATCACATACAGTTACGCTTTCATCACTACCTGTCAGTTATAGGATGTTAGTGCAGTGACATGTTGCTAAGTGTTGTGAAACCTTTCCAACACAGAAAGCAGAACTTGTTTGCATCATGCCTACTGTTCTTGTTGAAACTTTCTGTATATAAGCCAATAAAATTGAACTGTAAACACTTCCTCTCAGGGGAACCTAGAAGGTGCACTGATGCAATTGAACCTACATCTTGGAAATCTGATTGGATGGCAGTCCAGCCATTCCAGCAATCAGACAGCACATGGATTGCTTTCAGCCAGCAGTCTGTTGAGCAGAAGAAAGCCCCTGATGGCCAGTGGTGGCCTTGTACTGAAGAAAAGCCAAATCATTTTCTCTCTCCTCTTCATGATGTGGTACGGGTTTATGTTTTTGAATCATTATTACAATTTTCACATTTTCTCAATCTATAAGTAGTTTAAAGACACTAAAAATAGTGTTCATGTATAGTCAGCTGTTTCTTGTCAAAGTTTTGTAAAAATGTCCAAATACATATGTATAATACTAACTGTACATTATCTGGCCTCCATTGCTACTTACCAAATAAACAAATAAGTGGTTGTGATATTGTATATTATTCTATTTAAATTATGTATTATTATTTAAAATTTTTAATGGATTTGAAGTTGAAGATTTGAATTTAAAAGTATTTATATCAGCATAAAGTATTGCAGAGCGGCAGTGTAAAAAATAATGACCTGCACATCCTCAATAAACATTAGTTATTGGCTTTAATTTTAAATTAAATATGATATCAAATGTTAATGTTGGTTAAAACTGTCCTCTTTTATCACTGTTGCTCCTATAATGTGTTGCTTTTGCGTGTGTGTGTGTGTGTGTGTGTGTGAGTAGCCAAGTGTGTTTCTAGAAGCCTTTCCCTCAGAAAAGCCCTCCTGTGAAGATTCTGATTACATCCCTACACTTAAACAGCTTTTGAAAGGACATACTAAAAATGCCAATACAGGGGACCACAGGTATGTAGCATTAGGGTTCATTGTGGTTGTGCTGCACTATGAAATTGCTTTTGTTTAATGATTATTTATGAAGTTCTCATTTTTATTAATATTTGTTTAATAGAGAGCTTAACATTAAAACACAGACTATTCTTCTATTGCCACCTTGTGGTAATACAAGAGATTGCTGCATTGCATCAGATAAAATGTGGGAGTGTCAATTCAATGGACATACTGTTTAAATTGTCTATTTCATCCTTGTGTTCACCACGGAAAATGTACAAACAAATCTTTGGTTGACAATTAAACATACAAGCATGCTACAATTTGTGGATAATGTAAATGCTGTAAAGTTATGAGTTAATCATTTTGTTTTGGCCAAAGGGAGCAGAGCTTACTTGACGGCCTACAGGATCTGGATAGGATGATTGGTCTGAACTATAAGAAGGCAGAGTCTCTGTCTTGTAAACTCATCATTCAGTCATTGCATTTGGAAGGTCCAAGAAGCTCTGTAAGTTTGCTGCACTAAAGTAGTTTTGCTGCACTCTGTAACTGCTGCAATAAAATATTGTGAAAACATTCTGAACCTGATACTGTTTTTTAGCTATTGCTACATTAAACACTTCACAACTCCTGGTAACTTGTAATGCAATATCTATTTCATACTCCCAATAAATGTTTATTTGCATCAAATTTACCATAAATTAGTCTTTGTATGCACAAGAAGTGAAGCATATGTATTTAAATAAAATAACCACACAATCATTCCTCTTTACCTTAGGAAAGCATGACAGTTCGAGTGAAGGCCAGTGCCAGGTTTTCTCCAAATCTCCCAACATCCAACCAGCTGTTAGCTGCAAGTGCTAAAAGAAGACTGTCGTATGACTTTAACAGAAATATAATGAACTAGTCTCCAGAACTTCTGAAACAACTTTGACAATGCTTCCCGTAACAATTCAGAGGAAAGGAGCAATACATGTTGGAGAAACTGAATAACTGCTTTCCCTGGACTGACATCTGTTCAAGGTTTATTTAAAGTGTATTTCTCTTTGTCTGTTTTAACAGTAGTATCTGTTTTCTCATTCAACTGTGTATCAAAGAACACCTAACCTATGTTTCATCACATTTTTGAATATTTTAGACTATTTTTGGTTGAAATAGAAAAAAATTATTAGATAATATAAAATATAAATACAATGGAATGCTAAATAGTAAGGTCCAGGTTTACGAAAGCTTGGGCTGAGTTTGGTTATTGAACCCTGTTGTTTCCCAAAACTTTAACTCTATTGTGCTAATTGGATGAAAGATGTCAGTATACATTTCTGTATAACTTGCCATCTTACTATGGATTGTGTTTTTTCTTACTAAGTACATGCAGGTTCGAATCTGTCCTGATTCCATAACCCCTCTTTCCCTCCTCTTTCTGATCTATTCTCTGCCGAATAGGCAAATGGCAGATTACTAAAAAAGATACAAATTATTTCATGTTTTTTGGGGAATTAAGATTATTTACCAGTTTCTGAATGGTCTTCTTATGCCTGAAGACTGTCGAAAATAAGCAATTTCCAGAAAATTTATTTTCATACATGATACTTTGGTCCCCTGTAAGGGAAAAACATTTTCCTGTGTCCATGTATTTTTTTCTTGTGCTTTAAGTGCTAAATATGAAACTGTAGTGTGCCATTTTTAACTAAGGGTGAACTCTTAAAAAATAGAAACCATATTTTCAGAAGTGTTTTAAATGAATGTTAACATTTTAAATTGAGCCTGTAAGCTTGTTTGTTGATTCATCTAATTAAAAATCTTGAAAGGGTTGAATGTCTACCAGAATCATAGTTTGTCAAAGAAATCAGTTCAATTTTTCATACCTGATTGTACTGAAAGCAGAAATGGATTCTGAAAACAAAATAATTTTAATTTAATTACCAAATGTATCTTTTATTATTTAACAAAACATTTTTGTGGTTCTTAAAAATCTCCCTTGGACAGAGAAAGAAACTAAAGCAATCCATTGGTTTGAGGGCAAACTTTGCCTAATCGGGGTGACTTGCTACTTGTTTATCAAGAAAACAGTCTCAATATTGTTCACAGCTTCTCACACAGCTGTTCTCACATAACCCTATGAGTACAGATGGCAGTGAAGTGTTTACTTAAAGTAGACAATATGAACAGCATTAAACTGTTCTGACTGAGACTGCAGCTATTCCTGTTCCCTCAGCGACATGTGACTCTCCCAACCCTCATCATTACAACAAACTTCACACAAGTCTGTTTGTTTTTCTTTTGCCTCATTTTTAGTTCACCACCGGATTTTAATTATGTAATCTAGGATACTGTGTAATCTAGTGTAACAAACAGTTTTTGACGTGTATACATAGCTACTGCTCCTATTTATATAGATCTAGTGTTAACACTGTTGGCCTGCAGCTTTGGGTGTTGGTTAACTGGTAATTTGTTGAAAGGTGCTCCCATGTGCGCCAGGTGTCATATCCTGTGCAAAATGTCATATACATTCACATAAATGATATTACTAATCACCCAGACACGAATGCTTTGACCAGGGTTGTGCTCAGACATTTTGATGTTTATTTGATGATATTTCATATTTCATGTCAAATCCCTACACTATAAGGCTGTTACCAATCAAATCCATCTTTTTACTGCAGAGGCGGCACAGAAGCTGCATTCTCAGTGG
This sequence comes from Botia kubotai, assembly GCA_036877585.1. Lineage (NCBI taxonomy): Eukaryota > Metazoa > Chordata > Actinopteri > Cypriniformes > Botiidae > Botia > Botia kubotai. The sequence goes on from JAZGTI010003333.1 coordinate 11,297, forward strand.
CATTTAAGATGTATTTAAACAGACTGTTTAATGCACCTCTGAGGTAGACAAGCACAAAGGGAATATTCATGCATCCTTCTTATCAAGCTATCATTTCCCTCTTATTTGAGGGGTATGCTATAGTTAGGGTAAATTTGGGGTAGTTTAATTCAAAGAACATATCTTACTTAGTAAAAGCACTGCAACCACTGACATCTAAACGTTAAAGACACTTAGCATGTGGCAAACGCAAACATTTCGTGCATTTCTCTACTGGGTGTAAATGAAAGCGCTTTTTAGACAACCCGTGGCTTGTTTTGCACCTTGCAAACAAAACCCACAAAACTTCATTTATCACCCATGTGACCAAGTAGAGAACTTATTTCCTGGCCAACTTTTAGCAAAGAGGGTGGAGGAATGTAAAGGGTGGAGTTTAATAAGTCGCCTAGACCTCTGCTCAAAGCTTTGACGCTGAATAAGAGTCAGTGGACAATATCCTCGGCTTATTTGCACCACCATGTCCACAGCACTAAAGTCTTGCTTTGTGCTCATCGGCTTCCTCTTAGCGTACATCTCTTATCTGATATTGGGAGCGCTTGTTTTCTCTGCCATCGAGCGGCCCGTCGAAGAGAACCTGAAATCAGACTTGAGTTCCCTCAAAGAACAGTTTCTCAACCTGAGCTGCATCAACGCCACGGCTCTTGAAGCTTTCTTGGAAAGGGTTTTAAAAGCTAATAAATACGGCGTGTCGATCCTTGAAAATGCCTCGCTTCGCACAAACTGGGACCTGGCGTCTTCCTTGTTTTTTGCTAACACGATGGTCACGACAGTGGGTGAGTTAGTTTCACAAACTTTCACGGGGATGTTGAGCGGTGTTTGATATCATACTTAAAATACCTTAGATTAGGGACAAACACCTTAACTGTACGATTTTATTTAAATGACTTACAGATGAGTTGTCCAGGTGTAGTACATGCAATGTGTATTTAAAAAAATATTACAAGTGCTAAATACAAGGTTTCAAAGTTCAGGACTGTACAAACTACATGCATGTGCAAACAGCAGAGAGTGGATAAGCCCCTTACTGTAAGGGACACTTTTAAACAAAGATAATAACTTGTAAATGTCTTAACATTAGGGCTTGTATGAATGAGTGATTTCAGTTGTGTCTGATACTGTACCTAGCAACATCACAAGGGGTAATGACCTGATTTGTCAACCAAACGTAATGCTGGGAAGGGATATTATGTCATGATATCTCATTATGCATCTTATACTCATTTCATATTTGTATCTCTTGATACATCTCATTTATATATAGATTATAAATACCTTTCTCCTTATTTTGTTGTTTCATTTATATCATTCTTATTTTCTTATTTATTATGATTTAGCTTATTTTTCTTCTCATTCCTTTTTAACGTTTTCTTTTTTATTCTTATCTGTATAATAATATATTTTTTTTCTGTGTGCAAAGAGTTGTAACAAGCATTTCACTATTTGTATAGTTATGTATATGGCCAATAATACTTGAAACCTGAAACTTTAAAACACACCTGAATTTGTCAGAGTCACCCTATGGGTTATTTGCATATTCAGTAACAGTGAGTATTTGAAATTGCACTGATGTAATGACATGTGGGGAATATTTAAAGTATTTATTAACACACAATCATTTGAAGGTAATGTAAATAGAAATGTTTTTCACTCATTCTTTCAGTAGTTGTTATCTGTAAATAAGAGGGCCATTGATTGAACAAAAGGGACTATGACTATTTTTATGTGTGCTTAGGAGTTTTTACTTGTTTTAAATGGGAAAGTAAAACCACATTTCCAAACAGGAAGTGATTTAAAAATAAGAAGAGTACACTTCATTTCTTTAGTACACTTCTTCAGTTCAGCTCACATCAAACTTTGCTTTATCAATCCATGTTATACTTCATGTATTTTTAGGATGGTTGAAAATATTTGTTCTGTCATACCTTCATATGACTATAACTCTTTTTGAGGTTGGACATAGTGCAGGCTTTGTTTGCTTTAACTGGTCTTCTCAGTAGAACTAGAGGCTTAGTGAGATCGGTCATCATAAAGCTTTCCTTTCATTTACCATGTTAACCTCTGCTGTTGGCTTCTGCTTTGTATTAGATTACACTAACATGTTTATTCTGTCAGACAATCACATGCATTGTATTATTACCAAATTCAAGATGCAAGTTGGAGCATCACATCAAACTCTCACTCAGGAAATGTGTTGCCAAACTTGTTTCCGGTCGATGGCTTTTTCTTCAAACTAATTTCTGTTTCACCTTTCTCTCTCTCAGGATATGGCCACACTACACCACTCTCCGATGCGGGTAAAGCCTTCTCTATTGTGTATGCTTTGATTGGGGTTCCCTTCACCATGCTGGTGCTCACAGCCTGTGTCCAGCGCCTAATGCACCCACTAACCTACAGGCCCATATCTATGTGCCAGCGGCGGGCAGGCCTGCAGCCCCGGACTGCCAGTGTTGTGCACTTTATAGTGCTGCTAGTCCTGGTGGTGCTTGCCTTCTTTGTGGTCCCTGCGGTGGTGTTCAGCACCATAGAAGAATCCTGGTCTTTCCTAGATGCCTTTTATTTCTGCTTCATATCCCTCTGCACCATAGGACTTGGGGATTATGTGCCAGGGGAAAAGCCAGGGCAGAGGCTCCGGGGTCTGTACAAGATATCCGTCATGGGTAAGACATCTAACCTGAGTTTTGACAATGCTGGTGTTCATTCAGAGGTGGTTGACTTGTGCTCAAAAGAGCAGCGTTTGCAGGCAGCAGGATTACATCTTTATATGAAATGCTAATAATAAAGTGCAGCTAATCACAGTTCAGTTTTTTAAAAGAGGAAAATAATTGTGTTGTTGGTACATCCCATCAAACTGTACTGTATTTTGACCCAAATTCATGTCACTTAGTTCAATCTACTGTAGCCCAGTTCGACAGATATCAGCATGGACAGATTGCATAAATGTTCAGCCAGTGTTTTGGGCAGTAAATTATTGCATGAAACAATAATAGTAATATAAGTGTCAGTGTTTTATTAAACTTTTTTGTGTGTGTGATAAACACTTTAAAATTAACAGTGTAAAATTTTGGTCATAAAGCAAAATTATTTGAGAACCTCAGCCTAAAAATTTCAGTATTCAAATAGATATTTGTGTTTCAAATGTTAAATATAAAACCGGATGCACAGATGCTTGTTTTTCAGTACTGTCCAGTGTGCTGGAAAAGTTGTATTTGAACAGTTTTCCCCTTTCTTTTTTACACTGAAGCATTTCCATTCAGCGTCACCATGAAGGACCTTATTATAGTTTGCCTGAAGGAGTGGTGCAGTGCAGTAAAGTTTGTTTAAGGCTGGGCTGTGTCTGATAATCACATTAACCATCATGAAGCAGAGCTAAACTGTAGTTATTATTTATTTAAACAAACTGAAATTACAGGGCATTTAAAAGCTTTAGGCTTGAGTCAGGTTCCTTAAGTTCAAGTTTGAGTTGAAGTTTGTGAATTCACAAACACACACACAATCCAAACAACTAATACATCCTCAACTAAATTAAGCAGAGATATACATCTGTGTTTGTACATGCACTTTATTGCACTTCATGTAAATCATTTTGCTTCACAGGCTAGTGAAGTGACATTCATACATCCCTGTGTGAGAAATGACACAAGGGTCATACATGTAAAAAATCTGTTAGAGGTCTCCTAACAAGACAGGCCTGCAAACACAAGCGCATGTAAATTTAAAAGGATTTGTGCATCTGTGTATTTGTGTATATCTGTGTAGATCAGAAAATATTCAAACGTATTTTAGTCAAAGCATGTAAAATCTCACATCAGCATCATTGATTGTTAATGATCAGCTCTATTTTGACTATGTACACAATTGCTTTTATCACATGCCCTTGGCAACATGGCATGCAAGCTGGCTGAGGTGTAGTTTTAAGATAGGAAAGTACGAAAGAAGAAACACCATGTGACATTTGAAATTCACAATTTCATTATACTAAACTTGAACTTTTACAAACTTGTAGAGATTTATCACAATTCACTCTTTAAAAGCTTTTAAGCCTGTGAATTAAGGCAATTGTGTATTTTTTTATTTGCTTAGTCATCTCTATAAGTCATCATTAGGTGTCTTACTCATCTCTATAAGTCATCATTAGGTGTCTTACTCAGGCTGTTTAGGTTTGGAGTCAGTATGACCTGTACAGTCATTTTCACCTTTTAAGAGGATTGGAGCTGAAATCATCTTTTGTTGAATTAAATGGTCATGTGTTGCCCTGTTTCTACTGTTACATCATTTACTGATTTATAGTTAAATGAAGAGATTGCACTATTGCCTAAAATAACTGACTTCATGAACTCTGTTGTAAGGCATCAGTATACGCTGTGAGAGGGGAAGTTAGGGGATTATTTCAGTGTTTGTGGGCCTGAGGTTCAGCTTCACAGAACTACAGCACAATTGTGTGTCTGTAAAGCAGAAGAGGTACAGTATACTTGTAAATGTCCTTCTCCTCAAAGGTCTTGGAGAGCTCACCCAAAAATATTTTTTTTCCTCCATTTACCCTCTGTTATTCTCCCTCTGTTTATTTACTCACTGTTATTTCAAATCTATATGACTTCCTTCTGTGGAACACAAAAGAGAATATTTTGAGAAATGTCTCTGTGGTTTTGTGTCCATACAATGGAAGTCAATGAGCTGTTTGTTTGGTTGATAACGTACTTCAGCATATTTTCTTTTGTGTTCTTTAAAATCAAAAATGTCATAAAGATTTGGAATGACATGAGGGTGAGTAATTGATGAAAGAATTTTCATGTTTGGGTAAACTATCCCTTTCATTTTTAATATTGTAGTAGTAATGTATTAGTTGAAGTATTAAATGTCAAAATGCTTAATATTTAAAACAACCCAAAACACCTTACCTTTTGAATATTGACACATACTAACTTAAAAATTAAAGTCTCAACTTTTAAAAAGTTAAAAAATGTTTTGTTGATCAAGCACCTGGAACACAGTGTGCTGATTGGTTACTTCTGCAATGGTCTGTTGTGCATGTTCTCAGGTGTTCCTTATTTTTCTCTTACAGTGTACCTGTTTGTGGGGTTAATGGTCATGTTCCTGGTCCTTCGTACCTTCCACAAGCTTGCTGATGTGCACGGGTGGACGGCTTTCTTTCAGCTGCCAAGCTGCGAGGAGGACAATGAAGATAAAGAGCCAATAATTGAACAGGAGCCTAATGAAGAATCATCTGAGACTGAGAAAGCCTCAATTAAGCCCTTGGATCCAAGCTCTCAAGTTTCCTACAACTCTATAAACAGATAAACACCAGACACTTTCCCCATTCATTTCCACTGGTTTGCACAATCAGAAAGGTCACCTACAGTCACAGTGTCCTGCACACATAAATTGAGTTTGGACATGCAACACCAACACGTTGCATTTTAGCAGCCCCCAGGGCACCCACAAGGTCAAGACAATCAGGTTTGAGCATGTGCAATACAATACACTTCACTGTTGGGTGGAGCAGGTTAAGTTTTTGATTGGACAATCGTCTGAGCAGACTTTGGTTCATAAAAGTTGTGATTGCTCTAACCCAAAGTATTTTTGTGCTTTTTTTTTTGAAGGGGNGGGGGTGGCGGTGTCTGTTTTTGCGGAACAATCTGATCCCCCAACCCTTGGAAGGATTTCTTCAATATTAAATTAACAACTGATAATTAATGTGCCATTTCTTAAAAAAGAACTTTTGTGTGATAGACTAATTGCTACCCTAATACTTGTGTTTTCATGTTTAAACATATTTCCACATTATTACAGTAAATTACTTTGTGTTGTTGCACGGCATGAGCCTTGACTGCTATGTACTGTAGAAACAAGGAAGAGGACAATGCTGCTGTGAGTGGGGAGAACATATAAAGCACTTTATAATTGGCTTTTTACCTAAGTTTGCTTAATCATTGCATATGCCATGTTATGCTGGACACAGTCTGTTTTGTCTTTATTCTAGTACATGTATTTGTTGTATTATTAAAATTGTTAATTCAGTGTTGGTGGGCAGGAAACAAAAAGTTGACTGATATTCACTGTCAAATGTACAAAAGGGGTTTTAAGTCATGCATGCACAGAAAAATAAAATGGTTTGTTACTTTGAGTAGCTTTTGGTGCCATCTATCAGACATTTATCAAGAGTCTACGTGCAGCTATGTTAAAAGAGGTTGTACATAAAAAATTGAAACTTCTCTTTATCATCGAACATTCTCTATCTAAAGAGACAGCACTCTAAATAGATTTAAAAAATAACTGTTATAAGCAATTCTTTATGTAGATGCATTTAAATAACTACCATTGTTGAAAGCTCTATATAAAATCTTTAAACAACTGTTTCTAATCAGTCTTTGCATACTGGAACTAGTAACAACTAAGTTTAAACAAAAACTACATTTGGAAACATCATTTTCCAGTAGTCTTATGTGGTTTGTCTTTTATAGTCTTTGCACAAATAGATTTTATATTATTAATATATAATATAGTTGCAAATGCAAATATATTATATATTAAAAATATATATGTGGCAAAACTAGCATGATCACCTCTTTTTCCCTATTTCTCAAATATACTTCATCCAGCCACAGAGTCACCAAATATCACTTTATTTAAAGTACAACAACAGAATACAAAGAGTGATTTATACAATTCAAATTAACAAGGTTAATATTAAATGTTTTGCATAGGCATCTACACGGTTGTCTGTCGAAACTGAACACATTCATAATGCTCAGATAATGCACATAATAGTTTTAAACTAATATACACATTCTTATAACATTTGTTCACAATTCATTTTCCATTTGGACACATTGTGGTAACCTGCAGACTACTTCAGCTAAATCATTCATTATAGAACCTTTTATAACTCACTGAAAAGTGCATTATATCTTTGAATACAACAGTTTTAACAAGCAACAAAAATACATTAATACACATTTGAAGCACTTAACGGACTCAGTCTCATTCATGTATAAGAGTTTTCTTTAAACAACCTTAACTGACACCCCAGTTCAACTCAATTGCAATGAATTTTGATTAAAGAGAACTTGAAGCAGATTTTTATCTGTCATATATTTAGTTTTTATCAAGTAACTCCGGCTAAACATCTGTTGTCTGTGTTGACAAAACTAATCTAAATGTTGCAAATGTGATACCATAAAAATCAGCCCTGTGGGCAAGTTCTCATTAGAATGTCCATAACATGTTCAATCTCATGAACTTCCCATGTGGCCGGGCCATGACAGACTAAAGATGAAGTACCGGAGGGTGATGATGATTTGGACATTGGCGGCAGATACTTGACCAGCTCATCAGCCGTAGCAGAAAAACCCTGCAGAAGATTCACCTCTGGATCAAGCATGGTTGTGTCAATGTCCAAGAGAAATTTATCTAATGCCACATCATGAGGACCACTAGGACATGTCACCTCTGTTTTACTGGAGGATGACCCTATGTCAGAGGTTCTCCTACTTTCAGTCCTCAAACCTGGACATTGTGTGAGCCTTCCATCTCCTGTTACATTTTCTAAGGAGCCTAGCGGAGCCCGCTGAGATACACAAGGCCCTTGACTCCCATCTATAAGTGCGTCTAAATCCTTAGGAATCGCAGAGATGGCTGAAGATAAAGAAAAATCATTGTCAGAAGACCAGGCCATTAAATTCTCATCCATATTTTTAGTATTCAGGGAATACAAAGGTGTAATATGTACCATCGGGGGGGACCCTGTTGAAAAATCAGGCTCCATCTGCAACTCTGTGTGGGTTTGCAATTTGGTGGGAATCCCAACCACAGACAGCAATTCTACCTCAGACTGAACTTGCCGAAGCGTGTTGTTGATAAGGACAGAGCGCAATAAGCTGGGTTCCACTAGAGCCTGGTCACGGTGGAACTTATCTATGGAGATGTCCAATACAGATTGCAGCTGACTTTCCCATACAGAAACTCCACCCTCATACTCCCCATGGAGCTTACGCTTCTGTCCCTTTGCCACCATCTCGCTCTGCAAAACAACAGCAAGATCCAAGCATACGTTTTTTTTTTGAAGAGTCAAAATATAAACAGTGTAATATAATGTGAAAAGCAACGTACAAGACAGTTTATACCCAATGTACACTATCACTATTTAAATATACGCAACAATAATGAGGAACAAACTACAATAATGAGGAACAAACTACAAAAGACTGTACAACTGGTGGGAAATTATGAGTGAAGCCAGATGTGCTTTGCTTAGATATTTAAGGATGTGTTGTAAAAAAAAACAAGATTTTAATTACACACTAATTATAAAGTCGACATAGATTTGTATTACCTCTTATGTATTGTTTTAGATTCACAATCACATAAAGTCCAGACTCATCATAGATATAAATACATCAGATATAAATTAAACATTTTTGGTAAATCTGCTTTACTAACCGATTAAGTACACTTTATTATTTAAAACGTATTATAGATTTCTGCATTTTCTAAGAAGACGTGGTATTACTGAATGCAATGTAAACAGAAATCAATGGGTTAGCTTAGCTAGCAACCTATCCACGACATTTAAAGTATTATGTCTGGACTACATGTTGAATACGCTTTAACTTACCCGTTAACTTGGTAGACTAACACCGAAACTAATGTGAATTCAGCCACTTTAAAGATTAATTTGAAAACTACTTTGAATTACGCCCCTGAAGTCGGTCGATGATTCTGTTTGCTGTAATGTTTTGTCCCGCCAGCGATTCAATCAGTTGCTACGTCACGCGCGAAAGGAGTCCTGGGTATTGTAGTTAGTAAATACTCTCTCTCTCTAAAAATCTACATTACACACACAACACACACACACTTTGAACACCCTCATATCTAAATGAAATTTACAACGTTGTAAAATATTGTAACAGTAAATTAATTTTATTTATAACAAGAAACGATGTACATCAACATTATAAGGCCAATGATTTTCCTTTTGATTTTGTTTGTTTAAGGCTAAATAAAAACAACAATCTAACAGTTATTTAGACCAGCAAACAAATTTGTTAAATCTGTATTATATAAAATGGCTTTTAGGCATATATCAAGTATGCTGTGGAGCGCTAAAATATTACTTAAAACAAATAGATAAAAACAGTGCCATTTTGTCAATAAGTAATAGGCCCACATCTTTGTGAAAAAAATCTAATTTAACACAGGATGCATTTAAACAAAGGCCTTCATTGATTAGCTATATTCTCCACAAACTCCAACTGTTTTCCCATCCCATTCAGAAGTGGAAAGGCACTTGACAAAGAAATGGCCCAGGTCATGTTTGGAGATAACTCTTCCTTTTAACATGTTCTCAGTTACAGTGTATTTTTCAGTCAATGGTTTGTCATCTGTAAAAACAACACAAACAGGCCTAAGCACACAGACAGAAGTAATACCCAGCATGTTTTCAATATGCTCTAGACAATATGCCATATCATTTACATTGGCTTTTTTAGCAGTGGCTTATAAATGAGAGCAACAATATCAATTATAACTTCTTTTGTTAATATACTTTGTTAATATGTCCTGTAGGTAAAATAAAAAAATACAAACTATACAGACTAAATTAGTGCTAATTCAAGTAAACAGTTTCTTCAGGCATATATGCATTTACTGGCCATTACCAGCAATGTGTGGAGGCATGACAGCCACATAGTCCAGTCCTGATTCTTTTAGCAGAGTGTACATTCTGTCATGATCTTCAGTGACCGGCACCATGCGAGGAGGAACCTTTGAGCGATCCCACAGCAGGAACGCTGCATCAACAGATGCAAAAAGATTGTTACTTAACAACAGTACCTATATCTGCATGCACGCTTATGGGATAGAAATATTGCCTAAAACACCTTAGAAATTCATACCTGACATGCACGCAACAACTTTGCGGATACCACGGGCTTTCATGACCTCTAGAATGTTCCGTGTCCCCTCAGACATCATTGTTGTAGGACCAATATACAAAATTTTTAGAGTAAACATGGTGTATTTATAAGACCTGTAGATCATGTTTTTACAGCTTGACAGAGCCTTAATATCCTAATAAAATCAGACAGTATTTATTTTCTTAATATACATTTCTGTTCTAAGTCAGCTGCATGAACTGCTTCAATAAGCATTGAATTAATTTCAGTCGACTTACTAAGATCATTCCTTGTCCCCAAAATAATGATGACTGCATCCTGACCCTCCAAAGTCTTCTTAACATCATCTTTGTTCAGAACATCTCCCACCACCACTCTGGAAGCCTTGTGGTCTGGAGGAAGCCTTGCTGGGTCTCTCACCAGCACAGTCACATTGTAAGCTGGAACAGTAGCAAACTAGAAACTAAGTCTGAAAATCAGAATTTGGTCTGAATCCAGAGCACTCCCCCATCCTTGACTAAGGTAGATATCAAGCCAAGAGTGAGACAATGGGGTGGCAGAGGGATGTATTGGTTGGATTACATGGCCGTGCTCCCCCTGAACTGTTAAATAATTTTCATTAAAATGTTGGATAATGACAACTTAATGTATATACTGTATGTATAATTACTGACTTCACAACAAAAAAAAAAACTAATTCTTCCTAAGTGATGGCAAACTGATTAAAATCACCCTCTTTACAGAGTCTAGATAAAAGACAGGGTTTTTGTTTATCTTTAAAACTACAACATGCCTTATGACTCAGCAAGAAAGTTGTTTTGCATAACTAAATAATCTTGTGATCTTAATGTGAATGCATTAAAGAGGAAATCTATTAAAAAATCCTAAATAAGCGTTAAAAAAACGTTTTAATGAAGTTTAACACACCATAGAAAAATGCAAGTTTGGGCACACTTGACTGAGTTTATGCTTCTAATGATCTTAAAAACCTTTAAAACTTTTGAACCTAAAGGTATTGCATATAAATTGTCTACATATTGTGGCAACATGTTTTCAAATGAGTGAAGGAAAAGCAACCAACAATAGCATAGCTGCAGAAAATGCATTTGCAAAGCTGTAATGTTGGAAAAGTGAGTTATGTAGGATTCCTGTATCTTCCTTGCTTGGGAGAAATGCCTCTGCCAAAAGCATAAACGTAAAATTCAAATGTACAGGTAAAATTCCCATATAATATAGGTAAAATTCCCATTCCTCCATGTGTCTTATTTCATAGTTTTGACTACTTTACTATGACTCTACTAGGTGTTCAAACATCTGACTGCAATATATGACTTAATTATATTATTACGGAAGTACTTTTTGAACATAGCACACCTTTATAAACATTGCTTACAACAAAGTTACACGTACAGTAGACTAGTTCAACGCCAGTTTACATCATTGAATATTGTGACGCACAGATAAAAGATGTAACATAACAGCAATATCAAAAATATTATTAAGCAACAGTCTACCTGCAGACACTGCAACGGGTAAAGTCGCTAACCCCGTCATCCCCGTGGAGCCGAAAATTGCCACATTTTTAATAGCGTCAGACATATCGGCCAAAACAAAGGCTCTTGGTGACCTCAATTTGGTAATAGACACTACTTTCTGAAATTCCCCGTTTGTCTGTATGTCTAATGACAATTGTAACCTTGAGCGTTTACGTCAAAGATGTCACGTGAGTAACGCCCCTTTCAGGACAACTAAGCGAGCAAGCACCGCCCTCAATATGATCCCCGTTTACTGGAGTTGCCACGGCTATAAGATTGACTACTTGAACCGTCCAATCGCAAACTGGTTGCAGAAGCGCCAACCAACCGAACAAAAAGATATTGAGGCAGGGGCGGGATTTGTTAAAAAAGGGCGGGTGTAACACCGTCAGTATCTGATGTATGAGCTCCTCCTAAAACATTTTTAAAGGGAAACGACCTTCTAAATAGCAAAATTGCCTTCTAACACATAATTATCGTTTTTGACAAATTATTGCCTGTCTTTCAGAATGTGATAATACTCTTCACACCAGAAAATGCCATAGTTCTGGTTTACACAGTTCATACTTACACTGGACACAAAAACACCAAAACATAAATGAGGGAATACCATAACATTATTGCCTAAGAAACGGTAAGCTGCAGTAAGGCTTTATACTCATTTATACTCATTACATCAGTCCCTCTTGGCAGTCCAGTCACATGGCTGTGGTATTTCATTACCATTAGATGCATTCGACTATATTTTCTATTAAATTAGTTATGACTGAAAATTTACTGTAATAACCATAGTTTCATGCAAAACAATACCAAATTTAATTATAGTTATTACTGTAAAACCATAGATATTGGGGCCCCTTTAAGCAATGTAAAAGGTTTTTGCAAACAATGAAGTAGACAGCTGTGTTAATACCAAGTCACCAGAGTTTCTGTTGTAACAACAACCATATACTACTTTTTGTATTCCTGAGAATCTGCGGTGACCATGGTCATTTTTACAAGAACTATAAGCAGTAAAATACGACCATAAGAGTGTGTGCACTTGTTTAATGATACTAATTCAGTGCACACACAACTTCTCTGCAAATTCTGACAAATACAGAAAAGCCCTCTTTAAACAAAGCTGGTATGTATGGGCCTATGTGTTTGTTTGTGTGTGCGTGTCTGTACAGTTCAGACTATACCGCATGACCAAATTTTTGAAAATGTTCTCACAAATATAGTTAACATTGTAGCTGGACACAACTGGTTTGTGTGAGAGTTACAGTGTAGTTTTGGGGGATATTTATGATTAGCTCTATAATGGAAATAACTGACGTCTATGAGATATCTTTATTAACATAATAAAATAAAGCTGTGTGTCTGTGTGCGTGTGTGTGCGTACGTGAGTCTGTGGCTTCCCCACTTTACTGCTGCTTTATTCTCCTCCGCGTTACTAAGAGCGCAGGCAGAGGGAGTGCGCGCGTATCCGGTGCACGGGATATCCGAGTACACTGGTTATCTGACCGAGCAAGCAAATCTGCCCTCGTACACATATTTTACCGTCATACGTGTGATATCACCCGTGAATGCAGCATACTGACTGGTGTCATCGTCTGTAGATAGTGGCGTTTTGCGCCATACATTCCCTTTTTATTGAACGCTATATACCTGATTCAACTATGCAAGAGAAAAGGAACAGCGGAACGGGTCTTTTACGGTGAATCTATCCTGAGATTATTGATACATCGCATGAGAATTATTTTACGGCGTTTGGTCTGGGGCATAAACATTCATCCTTAGGAGTGGGTGTACAGGTAAGGACGCAATGAATTGCATATGCCTGTATGGGAGAAGTGATTCACATACATTATTGCAATCCCAGTTAATTAATTCGGTATGGAAAATGTAGCGGACGGCCTGTATTGGCCACGTTGCTGCTGCAGTCTTTCTGGGCTGTGTCTTGGGCTGATATTTAACTGTGAGTCGTTTTAGCGTGCCTTGTGTGGAGTGCTTTTTCAAATGTCACTTGGCCTAGAAAAAGCGAAAGCGATGATAATCTGTGTGGCTGACTGTGCAGCATATGTAATTCAAATTACTATTAAAACACATTGAGTAAAGTTGCAAGTAAGTGGTCAATGAAAGGTGCCAGGCCTGTGTTACACCTTATTTAAAATGAATAAAAACAAAACCTCTGAAAGGTGACACAAATGTCATATATTGTTTTTTAAACACGATTATGAAAATAAATGGCAATGAATGTAAACGGCGATTGTAATATGTAACAGCACCGAGGTATGCGGTAAAGACACTGAAATACCGGCACTAAAATAAGTCATGCTAACTGCACCCATATAGCTGCACCTTAAAATGCTATTATAAAGTCACAGAAATTACACAGCAGTACACTGTCTTTGTACAACACGTTAACCTGAAACACTTCTTATCATTGCATGACTTACAGCATTACAGAAGTAATGTGAGGTCTGGTTGTCTAATTTAAAAATCTTACTTACTTGATACCAAGAAGCAGGACGCGTGCAATTTTAGTGTTAAATGCGAACAGAAGACTATATACTTTTGTCTAAAAATAAGCATTACTACTGATTTATTGTCTTTGAAATTAGCAGATCACAAACTACTGATCTTTATCCTATGCAACACTTGTTTTTAATTGATTAGAGGCAAATGTGCCCTTTCAAAAGGAGAGGTGCAGATATTAATACAATTATTACTTCAAGATTATTACTTCACAATCTTTAACAGTGACAGAAGTCTAAAGCCCTCAATTACATAGTGTGTTGTCATAGCATTGCTGCTGTCCGTGGTGCTGACGTACTGTGTCGGACATTTCTATCAGGTTTATAAACCTGGTTCATTCTCTAGTCAATTGGGATCTGTATATATATATATATATATATATATATATGCACAGTAGTGTTATAACTTAAGATGAGCTTTAAATATTATATTATAAATATTATTTCTTTTTACTTTGAGGCATGGACGTGTGTCCAATGTGTAATCCATTTCTACTGAAGATTACTTTTTACTACTAATTTTTTTATTATTAGTCAATGTCAATAATCCCAAAGCAGGTTTCACTTTTAACATTAATCTGGCTATATACTGTATATAGATAGGTAGCAGCAAGAATATATATATAGAGAGAGAGAGAGAGAGAGAAAAAGTCAGCTGCCCCGGGTTTGAAGGTCTTCATGTTAATGCAGTATGGCATGGTCTCCCTCAGGTCCTCTTCATCTCCCTCTAAGTACTGGTTTACTCTTTTAAGCAACCTTACACCCTGGGAAGAAGGACCAGCGTCTGATCTATATCTAACTTATTTGAGTTTAACTCAACATAGAATGTATTTGGTAAAGGGCAATAAGAGAAACTGTTCTTCTTAATGCAGATTTTGTGTCAGATTATTCTACGTCTGACTTTTCTATCTCTCGTATTTTCTTGATAAAAGAATTATAAGATAAGATTTAGGAACATGATTTTTGGGAACCATCTTAGGACATTTTCAAACCAAGTGATATTAATACACGTTTATTCCTGCATTGGGTGGTCTAATGCTGCAGCATGAGCAACAAAATGCTAATTCTTGTTGTACAAACAGTGGTGGGAATTGAGTAAACTGTACCTGCAGCCATGATACATTAAATCTACTGGCCACATCTTTTAATTCTACTAGTAAACACTTTGGAACCTACACTGGTTGGTGTGGAATTTTTTAGGACATTCAAATGAATGATTAAAGGTCTTTTCTAGCTGAAAGCGTAATTTAGTCAAAATATTTTACAAACACACAAGTGCCAGGAGATGCACAGAACCCTGTAAAGGACAAGCATCCATCTGTGTGAAAACCTGCAGAGCTTTTGTAGAGTTCTGTGGGCGCAGATTCAGTGTAGACCTGATTAGGACTTCATATGAGCAGAAGCCATGGCGAGCTACTGAATTGTGTTCTGTTCTGATTTCATAGCCATACTATGTCCTGTTCTGTGTCTCAGTCTCTTTTGTAATGAAACAATTTGTAATGTAATGTAATTTATAATGTTTTTAATAGTCTTTGCCATAGCCATATAATAATGAGCGATACTTTGCAACAAACAGCAGCAGAATAAAAGCCATATTGCACATTTCTAGTTATTCCACAGACAAACAGCCTTATAGACACATTTATGCAGTAAATCTGCAATACATCAATACGAATAACAGATTTATGAATTGCAATCAACCTTGGAAAATTACCGGAATTATATGCATTTTCCTCTGGTCTTTAGATACACTCATCTACTAATATGTCAGTGTGTGTGATGGTTTTTCTGTTTCTTGGGACTGGTTGAGAGATGTGGAGTTATTTCTGTTTGAATAAATGCCTGAAGAACAATGCCATGCTTACAGCTGTGTTTTCTTTGTCAGTGAGACACACATCATCCAGATCCTGCATTCACAGTCATATCCGTGGACACAGGTGCTATGAAAGAATAAAGCCCTGATAGGCCCAAAGAGGGCAGGAGAGAATCTTTAATGAGATCAAGCTTGTGTTATTAGAATATCTGGGTATTTTTTATATGCTCAGAACGTTATCTGAAATATAACAAATTTATATCATATAAATGTGTGTGTGTGTGGTTTTCCCGTTGTTGTTTTAGTCTGTTATAAATATGGATTTTAGACCCCATTAATTCTGTGGCTTTTAGTCCATTGCCATTAAATTTGATTTAAGGCTATAAATGTAGTGTACTCTTAAAAGTTGACAAAATTGACATTTCAGCAGATACCCATCACATTTAAAATGTACAGGTTTTCTTCTCTGGGAAAATGGACTCTGGTGCATTTAAAAAAAAATGCTCCCCCTAAATTAAAAATACCACCTGCCTTCAATTAGAAATAGCCAGCAAATATTGGTCCACAAGTGTGTCTTTGTGATGTTAACGCTTGAAATTTACTTCCTTTCCCAACCATAAATTGGTTGTAATTGACTAGAATTTAATCATTTTGTGTCTGGTCCTCTTACAAGCTGTAAAGCCTGGTTTTTTAACATAAAAAAGTGTTATATTGTTAAACTGTATGTTGTTCCATAAAGTTTTATTTAAAGTATCATCTATGCTGGTCCATCTGATTAAGTAGGGATTTTTGCATCAAGCTCATTGCTTGTGAATGTGAAAGACTGAAGTCAATTACATACAAGTGCAGGGACGAAGAACTTACTGGAAAATCCAAACCCTGGTTTCATCTCTGTGCCATTCCACTATCTTTCTGATGAGGCTGCAAGTAATGGAACAGCGATTTCTCACTAGAGCTCTTCTGCTGAGCATGACTAAAGCAGCTCACATAGATTTGTGGGTGTATTATTTCAAAAGTAGGAGTACAATTTCTAGGTCAGGTTTACATTTTAATATAAAGTGTTTGGGATCATTTATTACCCAGCAAGACATGACAACAGGGCAGGGCAACATTCCCACTCTGAAATAAAAAAGGAAATACTGGCTCAATATTTCTTATCTTAAACTCATTTATTTAAAGCTTAGATAGACAGCTTAGATGAAAGCCAACCTTAATATTTTATCACACAATCAAGCATAAAAAACATATCAAGCATAAAAAACATACTCTCATCTCTTTTCCACACGTGTTTGTCTGTGTGTGTTTTAAATTGTGGGGGATGGGGTCAGTGAGATTTTGGGTTTATGAGAACTGGGGGAAGGGAGCAGTCTGTATCTGTTTACTGCATGCTCTCGAGACAATAATGACCGACATCTCATGGAAGTGTGAGGAAAAAGAGCAGCATCTAAACACCAGTATGTAAGCTTGCTTATATCTAAAAGAACAGAGTCTGTAAGGATGGAAATTCATGAAACAGCACATGACAAACTCAAAAAATGATGCTTGAATTGTTTATTGCCAGACAGTGCAGGGGGGATGGGGTGAGGGATTTGCCTCCTAAATCTATTAAAGTTAATTCATACTAAATTCATTTAAGACTGTAGAGAAAAGTAGACTGTAGAGGGTCTCTCTCTCATCTTGGCTGTGACAGTATAGGTGAAATAACCCAGTTGTTCAGTAACCCTGTAAAAAGGTCATCACCCTCTCAAAACATGTGACGTCACCCCCTCAAAAAGCTACTGTACTTTATCTTGGTCTAATGGTCATGCAATGTTTATTTGTTTTAGTTTAGCAGAAGGATCTGGTAAAAAAGACAGTTTTGATCCTGGATGCAGGTTACTCAATAAAATGTTTAAGATAAAATACACCATATAGTAATAAGACCTGTTCACTACAACATTGTGCAACACTCACAGGTCAGCTACTAATCTGCACATGTCAAATAAATGATTATGCAGTAAAAATATCAGTTTTGCAGTAAAAATGCAGTAAAAATATCAGTTTTATTATAAAGGTAATTATTAAAGGCAAGCTCATTAGTCGTGCTAATACCAGTAATAGCTAATACTAATAATCTGTCTGAATAGGAAAAAACTGTTCAAATGAGTGTCAAATAAGTGAGGTCAGAAGTAAAACAACAATGGTAATAAATTTAGCTTCTTTAATATGAGGCTAAAATTATATTTTTGTTTTACATATTGCACATGTATGTCTCCTAATACTTTCTCTGATGTGTATACCTCTAAATGTATGTCTTAAATCTCTAGTATATATTTTTTTTAGTGTTGGTTCATGTTTGGTGAAGTAATTTAGACAATATTGGGTGTACTGGTCTTCTTCTGTGTTTTGCTCTGCTGTGGATAGTAACTTGTACTGCTCTCCCTATATATGTATAGGGCTGCTTGAGGAAGCAGGCACGATGGCCAATGCCTCAACAGATCTGGACAATGCTGAGGCCCAGAGACAACTCAACAACAATAACAGGCCTGCAAGCACAGGATTCTGGGAAACAGAGACCACCAGTGCCAAACTATTTGAGTCCTCCCGCATCAAAGCACTAGCAGGTGTGCAAAAAATTATACTGACAAACACAAACATGTTGGTTTCAGACACACAAACATGTTAGTTTCTGTTTAAAAAAATGTTTGTTGTTATTTATTCCAAATTTTGTTTTAGTTTTGGTCTGTTTTACTAAAACAGATAAAAACTATTGCCAGATATATGTGTGTCGATATGCTTTGTGTGTGTGACCATATGTTGCACATACTGTATATGAGCGTATTTTTATTTTGTTTTCTGTTCTCCTGTCAGATGAGAGGGACGCAGTACAGAAGAAGACCTTTACTAAGTGGGTGAACTCTCATTTGGCCTGCGTGTCCTGTCGGATCTCTGACCTGTATAATGATCTGAGGGATGGCTACATGCTCATCAGACTGCTGGAGGTGCTGTCAGGAGAACTGCTGGTAGGTTATCAACTCAGAATCATGGTAGTGGAACGTCCTTGATGTATTTGATAAAACTCTGTCTAGCATATGTTGTTTTTATAAAGGTCCCCATCTTATGCTGGTGTTTTACATACCAGCTAGGCTTTTAATTTGAAGTATAGGTCTCTGCGTGACACATAAGGGGCGTTTATCAATTATTGGGTGTTTCCAAACTGGGATGGACATGTTTTTGCTTTTTAATTGTCTGTCTAGGGAAGAAAATGTAGTTAAGGTTTTTCATTGTTCATTAAATAATGTGTTTTTGTTCTAAGCCCCGGCCCACGAGAGGCAGGATGAGGATTCACTGTTTGGAAAATGCTGATAAAGCTCTTCAGTTCCTCAAAGAGCAAAGGGTTCATCTAGAAAATGTTGGTTCTCATGATATAGTTGATGGAAATCACCGACTTACTCTTGGCCTCATCTGGACCATCATCCTTCGCTTTCAGGTAAGAGCTATAAATTGAACTGAATTCCTGAGAGTGAATTCCTAAGAGTGTGTCGAGGAACTTTGATGAAGCCTCCAGATATATCAATGATCAAAGAAAAGCTGTTTAGCATATTTGTTTGCAGAATGAATTGATCCTAAGTGACAAATATTTCTGTAGTATTTCTTTCTTTTTGTTATGTTTATAGGCATTTCTGCCCTTACTTGACAGGGCAGTATAGAAGAAAAGGGAAAGGGGAGAGAATAGGTTCAGCACTATATGATGCTAACACAGTATGTCAGAGCGCTGTCCACATGGCTCTCATGCGCTGAAAGTAGTTTCTGTACTATACTCTTTTTTGGCTTTTGCATGATGCTGATTGCAGGTGTTTTGATATGTGTCAGTATAAAGTCCACTGTCATATCAACGAGAAAATCAAAAGCAAAAAGTCACTTTTAAAAAATGCCCCTTAAGATCATAATTTGTATTTTAAAGCTTTTTTTAGAATAAGAATTAGCTTTATGCTTAGTGTTGGAATTTGGTAATTGGTACATGCATACATATGTACAAAAGTACATATCTTACATTTGTGGAAGAAAAACCTGTATGCTGGGACATAATATGGCTATCATTCAACAGTGCTGTATTTATGTGGTAGCAGTCTGATCTGTTAAAAGGTGGGCATGTTTTGACTCTGTTGGGAGTGTTTGATTCTTGTCTGCCCTTTATGCCCCCTGATGAGTGTGTGATCGCTGACTGTGTGTGTGTATGTGATGGATGTGTGACTGTATAAAGTGTATGGGCAATATATATACATTCCATGCAAATCAGACTGATTGTCACACAAAACTGTTGAATGGCATCAGAGAACAGAACACAGTGCAAGTCGAATGGACAATTTTTAAATATAATTTTCATGTTTGGGTGAAGTGTTCGTTTAACCTGCCAAGCTTTAATCTGGCCTCAAACAAGAAAAAACTATCCAGGGTCCATTTTCTCTCTCCTTCTTTCTTCTTGATCTTCTGTTCTCATAATTTTTAGATCAAAAGGTAACCTCAGTCTTCTCACAGCAGTGAATTAAATGATTGTAGTACACCAAGCCATGCTCCCTTTAAAGACCAAAAGGACCTCTATGTCCCTGTCACTACAAAGCAGTGTAGAGCAGGTCCTGGTTTGTATTGTGTGTCATCTCTTGACTCTGTCAGTGAGGAGTGACAAGTTACCCAAAATGCTGTTTGGCTGCTGTCCAGTAAGCAGATCTGTGCTGGGGAGAGAAAGTTAATGTTGTGGAGGATTCTGGATTCAGGGACTGTGAAAGGTGCAGTGTCACTTGATCCACTGACTGTGCTG
>JAZGTI010003334.1:0-31881 GCA_036877585.1 Botia kubotai
TTTTACTTTTTCGAAGCAGATTCACGCCGCTGAACGATATTTATTGTGTATTACCTCAGCGTGAGCCATCAAGAGGAGAGAGGAGGAGGGAATCTTTTCGCTTTATGAAAGCCATCTGTTTATATGGGAGGCAAAGCAGTGAGATGTCCCTGGAGCTTTGGGTTGCTTGGGTTTCTGTCAGTGAGTTTTGAAACAGTTTGCTGAGTTTGAGGGGCTCCCTGAAGGGATGACCGTTGGGGGCAATACATAGAAGAGAGCAGGTCTGAGTCCGTACTGCTAATTGAGCTAATTAAAGCTTCTCAGAGGGGGTTCTAATGAGGCGCTAACGAGGGTTCTCTAATTACATATTTACTCATTTACCCATGCAGTGACTGTAGCTCAATCTAGCTCTCTTATCGAGCAGATTTTACTGGAGGAATGCAAAAAGAGATGCAGGGGAAACCGGTGGGCAGTTGAAACATTGTCCGAAAGTCAAAGACTGCAAATCCAAAGCTATGAACATTTGCATCAGGTTTGCGTTTAATGGCACCAAAACTACAAACAGGAAAAACATAAATGACACAGTGAAACTATCTCAAAATCATTCTTCCAGTCATAGTTACACTATTTTTTAAAGATATATGTAGAGAAAACAGTTTTCTTTTAGGACATGGTACAGAATACACTACATTTCCATGTTGTGTCTGATATGTACCAGAGAGCTGTATTCTGTTGAAGTTGCTTGTTTTTAAATAATGCTTTCCAGTCTTGGCTGAACGTGTTTATTGCTGTTTAAGATTGTATTTTACACTTTTCAAGGAAACATAAGTGGCTATTGGCTTAATGAGTTTTTGTAATTAGTCATTTTTAATCTTTAAATCCAGATAAATTGATATGAGAAGCAACACAAGATATTAAGGCTTTATGTCAGAGAATATAACGCTTCTTTACTGCAGTGACAGTTTCTGTTTATTTGATGTAGAAGTGAAAAACAAGTTAAATAAAGTTTGCCAGTGCAGTGAGACAAAATGCGCTTATATTAAAGATTGATTATATGAAAACAAGTTTAAATATCTTATATAGTGTTACATTGCAAGTATATTTTTTAGTAGGATTTTTAGATGCTGGAAATAAGAAAAACATGTTGTAAAAATATTGTTTTTTATTTACAGTGTAATGGTTTGTTTAAACCGTTAACCTTATAGGAACTGGTTATGTTTACCTTGTGAGAACTAGTTATGCTTAGTCTAACTAGCTACTTCTGACTCACCATGTCATAATTAAACGCCATAATGAAACATAAAATGGAAACGTAGATACATACAAGTTCAGTAGTCGTGTGTTGTTAAGTGAGCTTTATTATCATTCCACTATATGTGGTGATGCACAAAGGTGACAAATGCACAAATGTTGTGCCTCACAGGATTGTGTGTGTGTATGTGTGTACTGGTATTCTCGATGTTCGTCCCCACAAGTATAGTAATGCCAGTTAATTTTGACCTTGTGGTGATATATTTAAGCTTATAAATCATACAGAGGGTTAGTGTTGCGGAATAGAATATACAGTTTGTGCAATATGAAAGCCATTGAATGTCCCCATAAAACATGACAACCCAACATGTGTGCGTGGGCATGACCGTATAATTGTGTGACCAGATGGTGATTTCCAAAACCAAGACCATTCTAAAACATTCGCTACAGTGATTTTATTAATGGTTCTGAAACAAGAAGCTGGAGTTTAGTTTATGATCCGCTGGCATCCTGCTTTCAATTTTCCTTCCTTTAATGTCAGCTGATGTTCAATCAATGCCACTAATAAACGGGCACTAATAACACAAAGGGCCTGAAGCCATGATGGTCAATTAGGTGGACTTGCTTTTCTCATTCCATTTGTCATAAAGCTTCATGAGTCAAATAAATATCCAAGGATTAAAACCGAGATTAATATTCAATTATTTTTAAACTAGTGTTTGTTTTTGGATGAGCCTCCTAATCTTCTTAAAATACGATTTAAACCAGCCTGAAGTGGTTTGCTGGTTTAGATGGTGTCCCAATATGGCCAAGCTGGTTTTCAGCTGATCTAGCTGGTCTCCCAAACTGGCTAAGTGGACAGGTGTCCAAAACCCCTTTGCAACCATCAAACCAGACCAGGCTGACCAATGGAAACCAGTCTGATGACCAACAAAGCCTAGCAAACCACCGTAGACTGGCTTAGGCTGTTTTAGGCTAAAAAACTTCCCATTTATACAGTGGAAAGTCTCAAAAAACAGAAATAATTTATTTTCTCAAGTAATTTTGAAAAGGTTTCGTTTATGTGTTTTTCTAGTGATCAAGCCTTCATATTGAGGCCTTTCCAACTATAATACAGTAAAATATAAACATCAATTTAGGCGTATACATAATGGTTTGGCTTTATAATGTAAAAATCCCATAAGACACTATCAATAAGCAACTTAATAGTGCCAGAGCCTTTGATGTGACGATACTGGATCACAGTAGCAAAGCCATAGCGCGGTCTATCAAATGAAAGCAGGCATAATGAGATCTCTTATTAATGAGGGGAAATACAGTGGGGTCTGGTTCAAATAAACACAGTGTCTGGGGACCTGAGTGATCCCACAGAAGTCAGCTATACTATGGTAATGAGGTCTCTGAGAAACCACACTATTTAGAAAGGAAAAGAAAGCTCTTTGATGCATTAGGGGCTGATATACCTCGGGACAATAGATTCGTGGCTTTACTGATATTGTCCATCAGGGCAAAAAAGCTTTCTGTAATCAATTTAGTCTTTGTGTTGTGTAGCCCAAACCGCTGCGAAAGCTCCGTTTATTGAGTTATTTATTATTTCATACGTGCAAACCTACGTGAATCTCACCAAAACATACAAAATATAGGCAAAACATAAAAACGTAGGTAAAATATATACAGAAACATGGAAAAATCTAACAAATTATATATTCATAAAGACAAACTTATATTGTGTTAAAAACTAGGTTGTTTTTAAGATCATTTTTGGTGTAATTACAGTCAAGCAAAACATTGCATGTTTTTAATTATTGTATTATTGTCCTCAGAGTCATAAATAAGCTTTACTTTCATTTCCTTTGCTTCTGGTGTGAATTATATACTGGATTCACTGTCACAGTACACAAGCCATTGTTATTTTTGCGCAGTATAGGACTTGGGAGTCTAGTTCTGGTTTTGCCGATATATTTTGCCTTTTGAACAGTCAAACTTTCACATTTATGTAAGTAATTCCACTTGTTGAGTTTTCTAAATGTTCCTTGTGACACTTAAAAAAAAGCAGCCTTGAATTTTCATCAAGAATGCTACAGTTAATGTCATAGACCCACACACATTCTCACACAGAAGATTGGCTGCTTGCATACAAGCGCTCCAGCCTTGACCGTGCTCAGTGGTTCTCACCATATAAAGAATGGTGCTTGAATTTGGTCTCAAATTCTGGTCAGCAACAGCGCACACCTCAATTAAAGAGTGAAGGCTTTGTATTATAGATATACAAGAGTGAAGTTTTACAATCAGAATGTTTTTTTTAATAAGTTTAAAAGAAAATTTAAGACACTTTTTGCGGCTTTTGAATCAAGGGCTGCCGTTTATTCGTAAGCAATAGCACATCAAAGCGCTCTTGTGTGGATCAATTGATACCTGAGGTCTGTTTCTTTAAAGGTAATTAAGATCTCAGACCTTGAATCCTTTGGATTTGACATCTCCATCAGCCTTGTTCATAAAATGAAGAGTTGAATTAAATTATGCGGTATGGTTAAACAACCACATTTCAAAGTCATGCAACACATTGAATCGCAAAAGCGAAAGCATTTGCGTGAAATTATTGGCCTTTATTTGTATTGTTGTTAATCTAATAATCCAGTTTTTGTAGTTCAGTTTTTATGTTTACACGGTTTACAGGATTAATGCGTATGAGCACCTTTTACTAAACACTTCACAAGTGACCAATAATACAGTATGTTTACAGGATACAGAATACTTTATTGTCATTGCACAGCTGTACAGCAAAATTTCGCGCTCTCCTCAGTCGTGCAGATTCATTAAAAACACATTCAGTTTGTATGTTTACATAAACATCGTCTTTATTGCAACCAAATCACACTTAAATCCCATCAATTTTGTGTTTATTCAACTTTTTAAATGAATGTTAATGTATTAAAAACATATTTTCATGTAGCTGTTATTTGTTAGTAAAAACTGTTGTTCGTGCATAACATTAATACTTGCCTTCTTTTAGGGTCATTAGTCAACAGATTCCCGGTAAACGCCACGCGTACCATGAAGGCGACAGACACAGTGGTGTACCTTTAATTTAACAGTGCTTGTTAAAAACTGCAGGAGGATTGTGTCAACACAGTCCAGGTTGCATAAACTCACAATAAGAAGACAGGCGAGCCAAACGTTTACAAATTAGCCGCAATATTTTAAGTCTTTATTTGGACTTGAACTTTGAAATTAGCATCGAACATGCTAATTGTGGCCTTTGTGTGAAATACAAATCTCTTTAAACCAGTATAAAACTCCCGGTCTGTTCCCGGCCTCCAGTGACATTTAACCGTTTTCCCATTGCCACTTGGACAATTACATCAATTGTAACAATTAGCCTGGTTTAGATTGCGTTACGGTTATAAGTGCCATTTAGCCAAACAATGCGTTTCAGTCAAATCAATGGCTGAGCAGAAATTGCATTGATCTTAGGGACGCCATGAGAAAATGTCTCATCGCGCAAAAAACACAATTGTGTTTAATAGCGGCCCGGTTAGCCTCTGCGGGGGCAGGGGTGGCGCGTGCCTCCGTTGCGCTAATTTCATCCCTTTCTTCCCTACAGAGATGAATAGATTGAGTCTTTCATTAGGTAAATGGTACCCAGAGAGTTTTAATGAGGGACGACAACTGCAACTAGCTGTCTAGTGACCTATTATCATCTGTTATTGCGCAGAAATCTCATTTGACTGGATTTTTAATTAAAGTGCTGCTAAGTAAAAGGGCATGTGTATTCTACAGCATAAGTCAGGGCACCTACCGGTAATCAGAGATTGCAGGTAACTTTTAATCATTCCTGGGTGCCTTATGGGAGTCCAGCTGAAATGGTTTATATAAGTAATATATATATATAAGCAATATTTCATGAATTTATTCTCTTTGTTTAACATGGTCGGGAGACAGTTCAGACTGAGTTACCATATTCAAATGTGATTTTACTCAGTGCTCGCCTGGATGAAAACCTTCAACTCTGGGAACCTTAGAATTATTTGGTTAAATCGTTTAATATATGCAAATATCGTGAACTCTTATTGGTGGTGAGATCACAAAGGTCTCAAGTTAGCATTGTCAGACCAGGTTGTTTGCTGGTTAGTGCAAACCTGAATTGATACGTGGGGCTCGAGGAAGCTGCATCCCCCAAAATTTGACACCAAAGTAAAATGTTCTGCTTGCTTCTCGGCTGCTTGCACCTCAGGTCTCCTGCTGTTTGCAATCAGGAGCTCGCAAAAGCCCAGAAACGCTTTGATCTGTGTGATGTCTCCGTCCAATACTTTATCTCTCTCTCTCTCTCTCTCTCTCTCTAACTATCTTCCTTTTGTCCTTCAGGGTGGACACGGTCATGCATTGGAGATGTTTTCTGACCATCTCTTGCTCTGTATGCAGAGAGATTCAAGGAGAACCTACAGAATCAAAACAATGTAACAGAATTTTCCCATGAATCACCACTACCCTTAAAGGAATGGGTCACCCAAATATGAGAATTCTGTTGAGCCCCTTGGTTTTAAGAGGATAATTTGTTCCTATTTCTCTTGTGTTCATTATATGGCAGGATGTGGATTAGACTTAATGGGGTTAGCTAGATATTCAGCGCTAATAGCAAATTTGTTCTGCATTATGTTTTGCGTTATACTCGTCACATTGGAGTTCATTGTTTAACCAAACGTACAGTCACCCAACATAGCCATTAGATTTTAATAATCTTCAGCTTCTTAGCCATTTTTCTCTCTTTATACAAACATTTGTGCTCTTGCTGGGATTACTGCATGAAGCTATGACTGTTGTCTTTTTTTCTTTAACCCCTATATAAGCATGTTGTCTTTTCATTTCTCTCTCTCTCTCTTTTTCTCTGTCTCTGTCTTTTCTTGCATGCTGCAGTTCAAAGTTTTAGTATTTCAAAGCAGCTTGCTTGAAGGGAAGAGAATCTCTGAATTATACATTGGCTGTTTAGAGTGAGCTAAACTAGACTGGCTTCAAAAATCAGACTCTTAATGTAAGGAATCTCTCTCTCTCCCTCTCTCTCTCTCTCTCTCTCTCTCATGCTCAGAGCTTAACTAGGCCTGAGGTTGCTGCCTCTTCTACCTCACCACTCACTTTTCCAGGCAGTTCCGCAGGAGTTGAGCCTGTGTTTTGTCGCATTTTTTCACTCCCACTCAAACTAAACCAGGGGCGTGCAGGCGCACACATAAATTTAGCACGCGCACCTGCGTGCGCATGCAGCTTTCCTACGTCTGAGTGCATGGATCTGCATGCTTGCTGGCGAAGTGGTAATTATTTTTCTCAATACAAAAGGTGCAGCAGAGATGAGAAAGAGACGTGGAAGTACAGCTCCGTCAGATGTGGAGGTTTTGGAGACAGAATTGTTGCGTGGCGCCTCCACCTGGTAATATGGAGATACTGCAACCATCAAATACATAAAAAGCTAAAAATCCCTTTCAAAGGGAATTTTTTCCCCAAAATGCATCAGGCTACATCAGCTCACACGTAACACTAATGTAGTTTAATCACCAAAAGAGAAATGTAACCTTCAAAGAGCACAATCGCGTCTATAGCCTTATTTCAATCGGGTTATGCCTTTATCATTAATAAACAGACTTCAGAAGGACCTAAATGATAGGCTGTGGTTTGGAGAACATGGCACATTAATTATTCTCAGTTACCGAATGGATCCAAGAGTGTAACAGGATGACTGTTGGAGCTGTTCTGCAATATGAGGCGTGTGTTTATTGTGGTAATGTTACACTATCTATGGGACAGATCAGGCAGGAAACCACTGGATCCCAGCAGGGGGTCTTTCCCAGCTTTTCTCTTCCCTGTTTTCCACACTTCCATCTCCCACTGTCTTCCCAAATTCCGTCTCCGAGCGCATGCGTCATTATTCACACTTATTATTAATCGGAGACTTTTCTTGCTGCAAACGGAGAGAAGCGGCGATCGATAATTTGCTGGAAAAAATCGTTGGGGTTTTAAATTGTTGCTCAGATCAGTCACCGCTTCACCGCAAACCTAACACACAGATTTAACTACTCACCTGCGGGGGCAATCGATGGCGAGAGAAAATGGGAGCGTTGTCCTTCTCATCTTCTCTCTTCTGTCTCACTTTGTTTGGGGTTTCGATTCATCGGATTTAAGAGCTGTGAAATGTAGAGTCCTACTGGAGTTATACAGGGAGAGGGAGTTTATAACAGTCACTGCTTTGAGGAACCTAGTAAAGAACCTACAGTTTATTAACTGAAAATATAAAGATGATCCGCATTTAGTCTCCTCCATGTTCCCCATCATTGTTTTTTTTTTTTTTGTTTAAAGCAATTATTATTATTATTATTACATTAATATTTTCTATCTTCTTTTGAAGATGTTAGCTCGAAGGTCTAATCTTGTGTTTTATATAGTAAATCCAAAATTTAAGGTAAGTAGCTGGTGATTTTCATTGCTAAGCTACAAAAGCAACAACTAAATTACATAAAGTTTAAAATTATCTTCAAAACTATATTACAAGATTTCTAAAGCCACACAATAGCATTGCGTTACATGTAAGTCTTATTCACTGGTCATTTTTACCTCATAAATGAATTTTATTTTCTGTAATTAAACACTTTGTATTTACACGCGCTTGTAAATTGTAGACTGGTGTGACATCACTGACGCGAAACATCATTGGTTCTTATGTCACATGACCTCTCAATGCAGCAATTTCAGAAGTATAGCAGAGGAGAGGATTATAGGTGAGTAAATAATAACTACATTTTAATTTTGGGTGAACTATCTCTTTAAATATAAATGAGCTGTGGAATTAAACCGCTTCCTACCACCCCACTGACACTCACTGCAGGCTGTTTCAATTATAAACGATGATATCACTTCCTTTACTATGTTTTCAAATGGTTACAAATGTCTTGTTTTTTTGGTCAGCTAAAGACCATGAAATGGAAGCTGTTCTCCGTTAGCCTGTAGCACGCGAGCGAGTCAGCAACTTATTTTTTGGGCTTTTAATTTAGCACCGAGGGTCAATTTAATTATTACCTTATTTCAGTTGAAACCAGTTTGACAGAACATATCACACCGGTTGTATCGCTCGCCGGCGTGTCAAACGCGAAATTAAACCAATGTGCTGACAGATTCCAATAATATCAGAAGTGTCGCGGGGAAATGAGGAATTTAAAGTAATGAATTGACTTTCCTCATTTTGTGCTGTAAGTCAACAAGACACACAGAATGCGCTCCAATTAAATTCACGACAGAACCTTCTTGAAGCAATTAATTGAATCTCCTGAGCTTAATAACTGACGGGCAAATAGCTTAAAATGGACAAAATAGACAAGGTTACAGATACGAGCCGTCATAACGCAATGTCTAATTCCAGTTAAACCCCTCCCACTTTCCCAGAATTCCATGTTCTTAGATCCTGGAAGCATCATTTCTCCGTAATGACCCTCATCTTCACTTGTCGTTTCCGTGCCACCGAGCTGTAACAGAGCGGTCGCTGTTTAACAGGCAAATGGGCATGCACGTCTGCTGGGCAGAAAGGTCAGGATTATTGAATATCTCACTTCCTGCCCTTTCCCCACGCCACTGCACAGCCAACAAGCTGGAACCATTAAAGAAGATTTCACTGCTCTGACAGGCAAGGGTCACCTCACCCGAGAGCGCCTGCCAATGTTCCATTTAAAGAAACCCTCCACGCCTTCATCTGTCTGTGAGGGTGCGAGACAAGGTTATTTTAGTTTACTAAAACTTAAACTGTTAACATATTTCTGTTGACTGAAATTTAATAACATGAAACTAAACAAAAATCAGAAATGTTGCCTTGCAACAATGCAATAACAATGCAATAAACCGAATAAAGTTGCAAACACTAAAATTATTAACTGAAAATAAAAAGTAATTACATATAGCGATCTTATATTAAAGATACAATATTCAAAATAAATAAAACAATGACTAAAGCACAGAACAAGATAGCTAATGTAAACATTTCATAATGTTAATAAAAATACAATAAAACTATAAAAAAACAAATATAACTGATGGAGTAGCTATGTGATGCTGTGTTTACAAAGGTGTGACCGTGTGTTTAAAACTTATGTCGTACTGTTTGGTTAGATGGATGGAAAGTGATGGAAATGGGATTAGTTTTTTTTTTATGAATTTGTTCCTACATCGGAACTTTTCGAGCACTGGCACGCGCCATTGTAGCTATAAATCAATACAGTGTGATTTAAAGAGAGAAGTCGATTAATTTTACGGACTTTTCACAAAGCCGTAAATACGTCAATCATTCTGTCAGGTTTTACACGTCGTTATGTCACTGTGGCATTTTCATTTCCTCTAATTAACCTTTAACCTCCATTTCCCATTTTAAGCGCTGTAAATACCTCGGCGCGGTTCAATAAAATCAAAACCGCGTTCACGGACAAACTAGCGTTCGTTTGTTGCTTTTCTGTAGATGAATGAGAATCTAATCAGCCATTTTTCTTTTAAAGAGAGCAAAGCGAGGTGTTTGGATCCCGAGATGTCTTTTTATTCATATTCAGATCGGATGAAGTGAGAGTTTGATATGAGGACGGTCTTTAAAGAGCGGCTGTTAATGAGACCGGTCTCATTTAGGTGGCTCTCGTCGTTGGCACTTCACAACAGTGTTTATTTCACTCTGGAGTGTCAATTAAAGCGAACGGATAGAACTTCTAAAACAGCGGTAATTTGCTCCGCTGGATTAGCCGATAAGGAACTTTTTCACAATGGCTAACCGTTTATACTACAATTCTGAATATTGTCAAACAGTGGCATGGAGATAAAGAATTGCTCATGTTTTCCCCTCAGAGCTTTTTACGTTTTACACAGATTTTTAAAGAGTTGTTCTGTTTTTCGCTCTCAGTTGAGATTTTTAGAAATTATTTGAGATTATTTGGCCTTAACAGCTAATCATGAGGTCAGTTAGGCACACGGTTTGATTGGTTTGATTTTTTAGTTATTAATCGATTAGTTGGTTCTTGTGAAATTCAGTTGAAGCGTTACAGTACGTGTATATTACGTTCATTTTTAATAACGTGTGCCTTCATAGATGCCCAGGCGTCTTACTGTTCTCATCTCATTGATGGGTGTTCTGACCCCAATGTGCCTCCCGTCTAGTTCTCAACAGCCTGCAAACCCCAGATGATGTTGCAGAGCTGAGCGCTGACCCAGGACCAGTGGTGTCTGCATGCATCTAATAAGGCCTTTTGGGAGTATCCTGCAGATCCTGAGATGTGCAAAAAGAGAGTCCAAAGCACAAACTGCTGGAAATAAAAATGGTACAATCATTTGTCATTAAGAAGATTTGAGGCTTTCAATGACGTGTATAGATTACAGACAAATGTCATCATACTATATATAATACCTACAACTTTAAAGGTTTCGTATTTGATTTAGATAACTGAGCAAAATTATATCGTATACAATCCAAATTGTACGTATAAAACATAGTGTAACAATTTATGTAAAACTGGTTGTGTTTTATGTATGAGGTCTAATGAACTTCTGTCTATAATCTGACTCCAGTTTACAGTCTCCCAAGGGCTAAACGAAGTGGGGCCTAATTGAATTAACTTAAATAATAAACATGTCAAATTAGTAATCCGAATTTAAAACTATTACTAGCGTGACTAGTAACGATCCTGATACTTTTAGCCTAGCATGGATTTGGTAAGCTTTCGAAGTTAATGCTACGGAAACCTCAAATAATCTACTTACACGTTTCAAATTCTCCCAAACGTCTTGCTGGTCTTCAGCCTGAGGTAAAACTTCCTGAAGGATCATCAAACTTCTGAGAGCCTTCATCCATTTTCATCCCCCACCGATTCACACGACAGCCGCACAGACAGTTACTTTAACCACCTGTGTGGCTAACCATTGGCCTGTACTTGATAGAGGTGACAAAATAGAGAGAGGTCAGGAGAAAAGGAGGAGAAAATGAGAGTAAGGGAAAGGCTTGTGGCAGGGAGTTATTTGGGCATTCACCTCCGAGCTCCTCCGCGCCTGCCTCATTTCTGCCTTTTATATTCCACATTTACCTCTCAAGCACACACAAGAGCCTTAGAATCATAAGTTAACAGTTGCCATGGCGCTGAGAATAACTTTTAGGTCTTTCCCCACAGGCACAATGATAATTCTTAGAGTGAAAATGGATGAATTGCTTGTCCGGCTTCTCGTTGGATGTACTCGCCGCGTGATAAATCCCTAGCATGGTGCTGTAAGCTGTATGGATTGCTGAGACATCTGAGGGCTGTTTATTCTGGATTTGTGGTCAGTACACAGGGAGTGGACACCACCAGACCTCAAGAAGTGGATTTGTAACACCAGTCGGTGAACTTCATGAGCTTTTGTCACCAGAATAATCCCTCGCGAGCTCCTCGGCTAGTGTGTGGCAAAGTTTTTGAAAGGCAATTTTCCACACACACAACATCAGCGTGAGGGAGGTGAGAAATCACAAAGGTGTGAAGATGAATGTGTTTTGATTGGTTGTCATTTTGTTTGACAGTTTAGTAAGAGAGACAGGAAGTTATAGGGAGATGGACGGCCATCTTGGCTGCTGCCTTTAACCCAGCTAACATTGTTAGGTTGTAGGAACGTTTCCTTAACATTGCCGTTAGTAACATAAATGTTACTTAGAAAATTCTAGGAGCGTTGTAAAAGGCCAGATTTTTAGATTGTATTAACGTTATTTCTTGGTTATCAGAACGTAATGCAAACATTTTTAACTCTGTAAGGTTTTAAAACATTCCTGCTT
Organism: Botia kubotai; assembly: GCA_036877585.1. Taxonomy (NCBI): domain Eukaryota; kingdom Metazoa; phylum Chordata; class Actinopteri; order Cypriniformes; family Botiidae; genus Botia; species Botia kubotai. The sequence continues at coordinate 12,032 of JAZGTI010003334.1, forward strand.
AAACTACCTAAATATATGATATTGATATATGATGTAGTTTTTTGATAAAGTTGAAAGAACTTCTAGAGAACGTAAGTCAACGTTCTGAGAATGGTCCTTGTTAGCTGGGTAGTCATGCACCTACATCTCCTATCTGCTTAAATGGAAAATGCAGCCTTCAGGTGGAGACAAAACGATCACATAAACAAATAAGCAAAATTATATTTATCAGTGGAAGTTCTGAATTGTCAGGGATAGTGGAGTGAAGAGATGTCACACTGAAGGGGTGTGACCACTATTGATTAAAATGATCCTGTTTCTGAGCCGGGCGTGAACACCTATCAGATTTTAATAAGAGTCTTGTCCTCATATGTCGTCTTTGAAGACAAGCAAACTAAATCTTCCTTGTGCGGAACAGGATATAATCTTAACACCGACTGACAGAACTTTAAAAGATAATAAAAGTCAAACAGGGATATCTGCCATGTTGTGGAGTCATGTCACAAAAAATATGCATAAACATTTACAACGAAAGCAATTAGGGTGTGCAGCCAGCGTAGTCGCATTCTTTTAATGCGACGCAGACAGCTAATGTTTCCCCGCCTGCCCTGGGCTTCTCACATTAGCCGTCCCCACAGATCTGCCGGAACTAGCGACACGTTCACTTTCTGTGGCTAAACGAAGCGCTCTAACAATGTTTCTCTGTTTAAAAACAGTTATCACAGCAGGTAGATGTATTTTACAGGCCAATTATTTGAGCAGAAAAGACGGAGAGGATGCAATCCCACGGTCGAACAAATATCAATTTGAACTCTGAAAATGCAGTAAATCCAAATAAAAAGAACAGATGTGTATGTAAACGGGAGGAACTGCGGTCAGAGAGGAAGTGAAAACACTTTGTTTCTTGTGCGGATTGACCGAAACAAATTTTGCCTTGTTTTTGAAAGTTGAGGAAAGTGGAGGAATATTTCGATGTCTTGCGAAAAGCAAGAAATCAATACAGAGAAAGCTTTACGTATCATATTCTTTTGCGGGCACAAATCGCTCGGATTGTGACCGTGACCGTGTTTCTATGAATATATTGTGTCTGAAACTTTTGGAAGAATCAGAAAACCAAAACGGTAGAAATAGTGGAGTGCCAGACCCTGAAATGCCTCAGAAATCATCTGCGAGTTTGAACTGTTTTCTTTGATTTCGGAGAACATCTTCACAAAGCGTACAATGAAAGCAATCACAGACGCTTTAGCACAATAAACGACTGGTTAACTGCTTACCAAGACTGCGGCTGGAGATAGTGAATACGGTTCATGACAGACGTGATGTGTCAATATTAAACCTCTATGGAACCTTTGTGCACAGTTTTCACAGGATAAATATTATATGATATTTTTATTTTAATAACCGAGTTACGTTCAACCTCGTTGCATATATCGCATAAATGCGAAAGTGAATTCAAACTGAGTCGGTCTCGCCATTGAAATCCCACTTGAGTTGAGTTTGAGTGTAAACGCACAGTTTGAGTCGAACTTACACTTAACTGCTATACGGTTAAAAAAAAGTCGTGGGCATGTGACCCTTTTTGAGTGGCACTGAGTGCTCTCGCGACTGTTTACACACATTTATGAAAAGAAAGAAAAGCAATTCAGAATCATAAGTATGTAAAAAAATACAAAAAACTGCAATTTCTGGGATGATTTTGCAAGCACGTATCCTTGACAAGGTCGTAGCTCTCTTACCAGAAAAATTTTCACCGCTTACAAAAAGCGATGATAATGAATTCCAAATGAAAAGTGAAGAAAGGACCGGCCTGTATGTTTCTGAGGAATACTGGGAGGTGTGTTTTCAATCCCACTGTGTGTTTTGTGATGTAAATTTCAGGGTCTTCTGTCTGTGTCTGTTTGCGTGAAGGTCAGCTAAGTTTCTCACTAAGTGCAGAAGTTTCGATTGATTGGTTTATATATATAAATATATATATATGTGTGTGTGTGTTTGTGTTCTTCTGTGTATATATACATATGGACGGACAAACACACACACACACATATAAACCAATCAATCAAAACGTCTGCACTATATACAGTATATATATATATATATATATATATACATACATAAACACACACACACACATGCGAGACAGTCACATTTTAGAATGCATTGGTAAAGATACCTAAATGTGATCTGACATCTGACAGTTACAGTTTGATTATATATAATATATATACACAGTTGTATGTATCGCTCTCCTCATATGAGTGTGTGTGTTGCATTTATACTGTGTGTGTGTGTATGAGGTCGCTTTTGTTCTAAACATTTAGCACGACTCTTAATTGCCTTCAACAGTTAGTGTGGATGTGACAAGCCCGTATCTGAGTATCTGGATCTCAGTAACTCTACCAATCTGTTCCACTCCTGTAGCTCTCCAGGAGCTGCGCTGTGTGTACGGCACATTAAACCAGCTGTAGACAGGTGATCTGTTATGTCAAATTAATATCACCGTTTGATACATCCGAGTACTTAGATTTCAATGGGCCTTACTGATCTTTGCATCATTCTGAATGATGATGGGAAGTGTGCATGTTTACCCGTGTGATGTCGTTGTTGTTGTTTTTGTTTACATTCAATGAAGCCGGATTGACGCTCCTCTGTGCGTCTCCAGATGTGAACAGGTGTGCGCCCGGCGGAAACTAGCTCCTTCAAAGTTCCTAATAAAGAATTAAGTAGGAGAATTTCTCTTTGATTGACTTGTTTAGGACGGAGAGGTCGGCAACCGTGCGCGGAATGTACAATAAGCCGCTTCAGCCCGGTCGCTATAGTAACCAGAGCACACTGCCGCGTGAATGCGCGCTCTCCGCGACTCACCGCGGAAGAGCGAGAGACCTTTGGAGATGTGGGCGGGCTGATGTCAGTGACTACTGACAGTGCACATGCTAAATTATACCTGAACCTGTCTGTGCAGCATACCAATATGTGATATTTTTATAACCCCAATTTCCAGGACTCCGGAATAAGCCGGCGAGCGAGCGCCTCGCGGCCGCTCCGACGTCTAACGAAGTGAGGCGCGGTTCTTATTCAAAGAGAAACATATGCACAAAAACATTTAGTTGATAAATGTCTCTTTAAGCCTGAACGCTGACAGATGTTTTCTTTGGAAATCTTCGGATTAGCCGAACGTTTCACTTGTGTTTTGTTTCTCAGCCGGCGCACGTAAAAGTAAAACAAAGGAGCCGCTGACAATTTTAATTCAACATGTTTCTCTCAGTCACAGGCTGTGAATAATTAAAAGCTAAATTCAGACACATAAAGCTACTAATCCCAGCAGTCTTCACTTCACACTCATTCGGTTTGCCTTTTATCAACACGGCCTCCGATTCCAGCAAAACAAAGATACAGACATCATAGATTTAGATAGTGGACACGACAGGGAATGTTTTAATGGAATATTTTCAAAGAGAATCAAAGATAAACGTCTTTTATATGAAGCGAATGAAACTTAAAATGTTCAGACGCTCTTTGGCTCTGTGCTTATGTATTCTCTAAACCAGCACAGAAACGTTCTCTTTACGCTACATTTTTAATAAATATTCGAAAACGTTCATTTTCTTTTCTAGTTGATGACTGACATGGTTCCAAAAACAAGTTTTGATTGAGTGAGATTAGATTTAATTTCATTCTAAAAACAAAACAGTCGGTGTTTGGAGTTACTAAATAAACAAGCTTTCCTGTAGCTCAGTGGTTAGAGTATGGTGTTAACAACGCCAAGGTCATGGGTTCGATCCCAGGGATTGCACATACTCAATGTATAGTGATCAATGTGTAGTATAATGCAATGTAAGTYGCTTTGGATAAAAGCGTCTGCTAAATGTGAAAATGTAAACAGACTTGTTAGTCTTGTAATACGTCAGTGAGAGAAGTAGTGACAGAATGTTTACTGATTCTCCAAGAGTTTGCGTTAGAAAAATGTTGACTTCATTGAATTGGATTAAGTAATGAGAGCAGTTCTTGGTGCGATTAAAATAACGAGTTACACGTTCATTTTTTGGTTTGTATATTACCACCAAGTAAATCAGATTAATCCGACCAATCAAATCAAGTTAATCAGATTAACAATTTATAAACATCTGGAGGTTTAGGGTTATGCTTTGAGGCCCGTTTACACCTGATATACAACCTTCAAATCTCTATTAGCGACTTATTAGCTAAAAATGTGCTATATCTAAAATATTGGCATCGTTCCACAGTATTTGTCATTTTGTATTCAAAGGCGAGGTTGAATGTACTCGCTCAGCTGGTGAACAATTCATCCAAGTATCTGAAATATTTCCAGAGAATGATGAAAATTTGGCATCTGATTTATAAACCCTTCTGGTGCAGAAACCTGTTTGCAAATATTTAAAACTTCTGTGTTATTTCGTTGCATCAGACTCGAGCTGACGCAAACGGCCCTTTACACACAAAGTCTAACATAGACGTTGACTGTCTGCCATTCAGCATCTTTGATCTGCGGGTGCAAGAAAGCCGAAGAACCGTAACTCGCCGGCGAGCTCTCCGGTCACGTACGCTATATGAATATAGAATCTCAAACCGGTGCATCAAAAAATAGATCTTTTGATCTTCACACGCTAGTGAAGTACAAAATCAAGGCTACAAAGATTTCAGCAGACACATGACCATCTGACTATAAAGGCTTTCTGTCAATCTTACCGCTGTCATCGCCAGATGAAGGTCACGGGCAATAACAATCAAGTCTATTTCATTATTCTGTCGAACCAAAAATGCGAAGATGAAGAACTAAAGTGAGAGAGAGCGAGAGAGAGAGAGATGCATGTAAAAGCCCCCCCCATCTCTCAGACCACTGCCCCCCTTCCACCTTTTCTGCACTCTCATTTATTTCAATTTGTCATGCTTTGCTCCCCCTCCGCAGGAGAAGCAGGAGCAGTGGGAGAGATGGGGAGAGAAATTGGTATCTCCGTTCGCTCTGTAATGAAACATTTAGATGCGAGCGCCGCTATGTCTCCGCATTAGCGCCGGCGATGAAGGGAGATGACTGGCAGCACACAGCCCACTCCACCTAATACCTCTCTAATCCGGGTCAAAGTGGGACACTTCTTCTCCCTAATCAGTATTGGCACCTTCTTTTGGAGGATGTATTTACAGTATGAAAGGTCCAGCTGTGGAGCTGATGCCACGAGCGGCACCTTTTCTGACAGGGAATGGAAAAATAAATCATGGCTTTGCATTTGTATAGGGCTGAAGATCAAGGACAGGTGCTGAGATTGAAAATCCTATTGGTATTTCAGAGCTATCACATTTCATAGAGGAGCGACGGTAGAAAATGTGTGTGAGGAAACGCTTGAGTAAACAGCTATGGAACGTTAGCAACGTCATTTGGGGGCGATTGTTTTGAACTAATGAACAAAAATGACTCGCTTGGCCATATATTGGGGACAAATTTATACCCAAAAGTTGGCAAAACCTGACAAATCAGAGCAAAACCTCCTTTTGGGGACGTCTTTATTTGTAGTAATGCTTTAAAAATGTTGTAAATAAAGCTTTTTTAATAACTATAAAAATGCAGTTTGTGGATCGTTCCTATTTAGATAGATAAGAAATGTGTGTGTGTGTGTGTGTGTGTAGACTGTGTATAAATCTATACATATAAGAATATGAATATGGTTCTCTATTTCCCCAGCTGGCATCAAGTACTTCCAGTTTCCTCTGTGTGTAATACTGACTGGTTGTTTGTCATTAGTGTTTACTACTGTTTAGAAGGTATGATAAAACATCAGCACTCCATTCCTGCATACATTTCAAGATGACAGTTGAAATCCACCGCCCCCAAGATAAAACCTCACTAATCTAATCACTAATCTAACCAAACTGAAAATGATACACGGAAATAAGCCATTAATACTTCACAATTAGTTTTCATGGACTTTATCAGGCTAAAGTTGCATGGGCGCGGCTAACAGGAAATAAAGCCTCGCGTTGGGTTTGATGTATCCTCCAGATAAGTAATAAACTTCAGTTCCACGAAAAGATTCGTTCAAATAAATGATCCGGACGCGTCTGACAGAACATTAAAGTTTTGACAGAGTTCGATTAGAGTTGGGGTGAAATCAAACAATGGTCCGGTCTCTTGTAAAACAGCATTTGAGTAAATTGTTTTTTTAATGAATGCTTTTTTAACAGCTTGAATCCTTTTTCTGTCATCATCAGACACACTTTATCTCTAGTCTAATAGCCACGAGTGCAGAGCGCTTGATATTTTTCCTCTAAAGCTGCCATGACTTTGTCATCACTGACTGGACCTTCATTAATTCCTCTCTGAAATCGATGGTTCTTCATGTCACAGCTTTGCAATCAGCGCCTCTCTCTCTCTCTCTCTCCTGCTCTTCTACGGTCCACGAGCTGAGGGGAAAAATGAGTGGAGAAGTGACGGAGAGGTCAGTCAGCCGAAAGCAACACAGTTTTTAGCCTCAGTGAAGTGTGTGCAGAGATTCCTCTGATGTTACCTTCAGCTAGCACATGACCCTCCCCTGCCGTTTCTCATTACCGTCATGCTCATTTGGCACGGGGATGACTGAGGTCAGATGCACAGGGTTGTACTGCTGTGAGCTGAGGTTTATTTAGTGATCAGTGAATTATAGAGCAAACTCATTGTACATTTCATCAGAATGCATATTTTTAATGCCTATTTAAAACCAGTTTTCTTTTAATTGTTTTACATTTTTAAATATCTTGTGATATTAAATTGTTTTTTATGTATTTGTTTTTCCTTTCTTTGTTAATTATTTCTATGTATATAAATAAACTTGCCTTGTCTTTTTATTAATACAATATTAAGTTTTATAAAAGTAAATTACGTTTCTTTAACACAAAAACAAGGAGGGAAATATGTTTTTAAAACATGCTAAGTGCAAACAATAAATGTTAACTAACCATATAATAGTTACAATAGAGGCATAGTTTTGGCAGTGTGTTCAAACAAACTTTGATATTTTGTCTGTAATTCGTCTGTCACTTAATAATAGCTTGTACAGACAATGCAGGTCATGTGACATCCTCCGGAACCATGAACAAAACTGCAAATACTGATTAATTTGCAAAAATGGATCAACATTGTCTGTGTCCAACTTTTCAAACTATAAAGACAATCTAAAAACAATAAGAACAATTTTCCATTCAAACGTATGTCTTGTTAATAACTGTGCAAGTTGTTGGACCTGAGCAGTTCAGCATTAATACATTTCCAGGCTCAAATTTAGGGACATTTGTACGATAAACAATTCTAGTCTTGTGTTGGGTTGCCATTGATGTCCAATACAGAATACAGAGTCCTGGAGCAAAACCAGTTGACAACCACTGATTTAGATGACAACAAACCAGAAGTGTGGAGCTGTAAGAGGACAGTGAAAGAGATGGAACGGAGCGAGAGAGAGAACACGTCAAGTGTCATTTGTTGTCGCACGCTCATTCCGGTTTGATGTCGCCCCGTTACAGTATTTGTCAGTGGTATTGTCTCCTCGTGACAGATCCATAATTTCAAAAGAACGATCGTGCGGAATTCCTAATCGTTGTTTCTCCTCGACTGTTTCTCTGTGGTTAACAGCCACGCTTAGCCAAACTTCTGTGATTGAAAGAGTGCTTTAGTGAGTCACTGATCATTCATTAGGACGGTATTATGCCAATGTAGATTCAATCTGAGCGTCAACACAGTCTGTCAGGAGACTCGATCAATGGCTAATTATATCTGACCACCGTCATAAATAATCCAGCTCGCAGGTTCAAGGCTTCTGTAATTGGCTATTCACAAAGCTCCTGTGCGATTATGAGTCTCAAAGCTGGTTTTTGCGTACAAGCTATGGATGGTTGTACAGCATTTGCAACCTGGAAAAACATGAAGGGGATCTCAGGGGTGTGGTTTGATTAGTCACCCGTTTTATTATAGATAACTGACTATACACAGCCTGTTACGCAGACAAAAGCAATGAAAGTTTTTTTATCTGTATTATTTATACAACCCGACCAATCCAGTGGAACTTTATTCCGTGAATGCGTGGCATTGACTTCACTAAAATGTTAATTGGAATAAACCAAACCGGAGAAAAGTCATTTGATGTAGTATGCAGGTGTTACCATGGACACCGGCATACAACTGTGGCTACATTGTGCTCCCCAAGGACACGGATTCTTTGCGAGTATAAATGTCTTCTGCACAAATATTGTGATTTTTTTCAAGGCAGCGAACCCTGAAATTTGTTTAGCATAAAATGAGGCATTTAAATAAATGTCACAATAATAGTTTTCACATCCAGTGTTTAAAATGCAATACAGTATTCATTAATATCCTTGTAAATATCAGAATTTTTAGTCTTTGAAAGGCATCAGCGTTATTATTGTTCATACTTATCCTTCCGTCCACGTATTCCGACGTAAACGATACATCCGGTTGCGAAGTTTATTGTGCTTTGGCTTTTCTATGTGATATCTTCTTTGTATCTTATATGTATCTTATTTTTAGTCTTTGCATGGTCCTAAGAACAAGAAGAGACCTGAGACATTTATCCAGCCAGCTATTTATGCAGCCACCTAGCAACCACTCACCCTAGCAACACCCTAGCAACATTAAAGCTCTGCTAGCTGGCTAGCAACAACCACTTGAAGCACAGCGGAGGTACGTTTTAAAAATCTTCTGCTTCTAAAAAAATCTGCTATTTAATTACATTCCGTTTCTGTGACCAATAGAATGAGTTCAAAAGTTCCTCTGATGACATCATTCCAGGTAGAATTATCAACTCGCACAAGAAGCTTCAGTTTATAATCGCCTGTATAGTCTTCTATTTTTAATGAGACAATTGAGTAATTGCCCAGTGATTTCAGAGCGAGAAAGGGTAATAGATTAAAGTAATCCTCTCTACACAATATCAGTGTTTTCTTCTTCCCAAAGAAACTTTCCTATTACCAGCTAAAGCCCATTAAATTGCGCTGTTGGATTTACAAATGTAATCAATAGATAATTGTCCCGGGCGTCTTTGAAGCGCACGCTGATGCAGACCACCCGCAGCTCGTGTATTTCCTAATCTAACGTCTTTTTTTTTATTAGCGCTTCTGCATCTCCTGTCAGACGCAGACAGGTGCGCGTCTGTGCGCATACGCTACGCACCGGATTCGTTAAGAGAGTTTCAGCATTCGTGTCTTGCAAGCGCCAATTTTTATTCCCCCGTTCATTTACTCTGTTCATTGAAGCTCATTTAAATATATTAACCGCGCCGGCCCTTTTGAATGACATCGGAGCCAATTCGATTTTTGTTCTGGCAGTTGAAAGGAACGGCCAAAATTCTATTGCTTGTGTAAAATGAGTTTTGGCCCTCATCTGTTATTTAATTTGTCTTCGGAGTTTGATGAAAACAGTTCTTCTCATCAGATAGATCTATCAAGCTTGGAAAAACCACCCTAGAGATTTATAATGACTATGACATCTGTCTGTCGTGCTGTGACCTGATCCGGTCTGTCTGCAGAAAGGGTCACGCGGCAGCGCGAAACCGTCCGCTCAGTGTGTTCATGGGTGAAATGAAATCAGAGAGGACAGTAGTGACATGGTTACCCTGGACTGACAGACTCTGATTACCTCTGTCTAACCTCCCAACCCCAGTTCTTGGACTTGACCTTTGAACTCTTGAGTTTACCCGTAGGCACAAATTTACAGTCCTCTTTAATATCTCAATTGTTTCTCCTAGACAGCTGTGAGATTAAATAGAGAACAGCTGAGGACTGCTTGTTGTTTTCTTCAGAAAAAGACCCCGTTAATCTCACACACGTCTCGTCGAGTTTCACCATAGATCTCAACAATGTCACGAACAACCAATTGTACGAGATCTCAAAATTAACAAAAACGTTTCTCCAAGCAAATTTTTAAAACGCTAAATTATTGATCTAAATTATGGCTATGTGATCCACATTCAGTTTTATTTACGCTCGCTGTGTGTAACAATGTCTAATTTGTTTTTATTTTTAAGCGATTGATACTTAAATGAAACGTATCTGAATGGATTTTCATTAAGTTCCCGGAGCTAAGCAATAATATCTCCTCTGAGAGCCATTGTTCGACTATATAAAGGTGGTTTGTTTGCCAGTCTTGTGTTTTACAATATTGCATCCACATTTTGTGGCTTTTAATGGCACTTTTAATGGCATTAGTCATTTATTCCTATATAATATCCTGTTGTAGTTCTCAAGGTAAAACTAACCTTCAGCATATACTGAATAGACACTTAACATTTGTTTTCCTCGTCCAGAAAAACTAACCAAAAGTATTGATGACTCATTGTGCACTCAACAAATTCAGCCAATCGAATGCTCTCTAGAATACCTCCCGCAACCAAACTAGCAAATCATGGATCCTGGCTGTGACGCAACTAAAGCCTATTGGCTATTCAAAACACAAAATGGACGATCACTTCAGTATGTTCTTCCACAGGAAGCCCTTAATAGGACATGCATCAGCACAGGAAAGAAAAGATTTATTGAGGTCTTTACTGGCACCCTCATATTTTCTCCTATATGTGAATTTTAGGAAAAAGGAAAAGCTATATAAAAAGGTTGCTTTTAGAATAGTTGTTTTTTTTCCAAATCTCTGAAATGATATTTCACCCTTTTGACGCCTTTCCAGTGCAACACATTTTCAATTCAGCCCCGACACAAAATCTTTCAGCTGTGTGATCTGGTCTCATCTTTGAAGTATACCGCAGTGTCCTTCAGACTGTAAATGGGAAATAATACATCAGTAACATCGTGCCTGTTGTGAGCCGACCGGTGCGCTGCAAATTAGTAAAGATGTCGTCTACGAGCGCTTCACGCGCCACATTCGCGCGCAATTTCTCCTAAACACGCATAGACGCTCTTATTTTACTCTGGGCCTGGTTGCCATAGTGATGCATCTTTTTTTTGTAGGGCTGCACGGACACTTGCAGTTTTCAATACATTAAGGCATAATGGCAGTAGCTGTGCTGGATACGGCAATTTGTGTCTCTGTGGCTTTGGCTTATTGTTGCACTCCTCTCTTATTTTCTCTCTCTCCCTCATTTCTTTTCTCCCTCGATTCATCCTCCTTATTTACACAGTCGCGCATCCACACGTAACGCACAGCGCTGTTATCCTTACAGGTGCCTTGAAAACAGTACTGGGAACATTTTGGTATAGTGTAGGAATGTTTTTATTTTTATGGAATTGTATGCTAACGTCACACTAGCTAAATAGCAATCTATACAAAATAGGTATGTACGCACTTCGGTGTGTTTTTGAAGACGCTGCCCTGGAGGAAAACTGAACTGGAACCAGCTGATTTTTAACATGGTCTCTAGCTGGTCTAAATTGGTCATTTATGGTCATTAGCTTTTCTAGATAGGCCTAGGAACAGGTAACAAAACATTGAAAAAAATGCCTCAACCGGTCTAAAATGGTTTTAGCTGTTTTTTCAGCCTGTTCAAGATTTTCATGGGTTGCTGCATGACAAAAATCACTAAATCACTAAAACCATGAAATTAAAACAGACTAACCAATGGAAATTAGTTTAGAGACCAGCAAACCCCTTTAAAGACAGGATGGGCAATTTCAGAGAGGCTAGCAATGACAAGCTAGCTTTAAAAGCATAAGATTTCAAAAACACAAACATAGTTTGACAGGTGAGTAGGACATCCTATCATTGCGTTCGGACCGAATGCAATGATTGGACGAACATTTTATGGTCCTGCGCAAGAAGATATATATTTATATAAACATATTTAGACCTCGTATTGCTATCAGGATGTAAAGAGACATTCAACCAGCAAATCTAAAACCGTTTCTGGAAAAATTGCTTATCCCGCCATTAAGTCCTTTTACCAGCAGAGTCATGATGTATGTCTGTAAATTCTCATGATTATCAGGCATAGCACCACCAGCTGCTGTCTACCTTCTGTTTGCTGTATGTTCAGGTCACCAGAATGACCGATATGAAGTCTGGGATGGTTGAAATTCACACATTTTTTTTAAGTTAATGACTCTGAGCCCTGAGGCCTCAGACAGGAGCCTGCAGACCTTTGGATTGATTTCCTCCTGTCTCCTTCAGGTTAGCCCTCAGGAACCCCATCCAATCACATCAAATCACAGACGCCAAGTGGTGCGCACCCGTCCAATCACGTTGATTGCTTTGGAAAGTCTTGACCATCCCTTAAGCTAACAGTGCAATTACTGGAAACGTCTTATAAAAGGAGCGTGTGAGAGCAGAGGAGGGATGAGTGAGTGAAGGTGATTAATTGAGGTGGGAGATGAATAAGGCAGAAGAAAAGCAGCAGAAGACGGAGGAAGTGCGAGACAGAGGTTGGAAGGGGGCGACAATCGAGCGGATCATGAGAGAAGAGTTCATTGAGGGATCAGGTGGATAAATGGAGGGAGGGGGTAGGAAAGAGGTATCAATCAACTCCACTGTTCTTGTGAGATAGTCTGAAGAGGTTCTGAAGAGCTGACCAGTCAGTTCCTATAACTTAAACTGAGTCATAACCAGCCAGGACAGGCCTAACAGGAAATGTTCTCAGAACGTTGGCGATGTTCTCCAAACGTTCTCTAAAACATTCTCTTAAAATCTCAATGTTAACGAAAAATCTGCCTGCAGTTACATTAGGAGGACTTTTTTAACGTTGTATATCATATATCAAAAATGTTATTTTTAAGTTGTTAGTGAAACTAACGTTTTTAAAACGTTTGAATAACACAGGCTAACCAAGCAATAATGTTAATAAATCATTTAAAAACTGTTGTGTTAAACATTCCTAGAACATTCATTAAACAGTTCTAGCGTTTTTGTTACTTAATGGAATGTTAGAGAAACGTTAAAATTATAGTGGATGCTAGCTGCAAACTACCTAAGTACTAAGTTAGCAGCACAGGTCATTTTAATAAATATATCCGTTCAGAGGACCTGATTTAATAATTTGTTATTAAAATTTGCATGTTGGAGGAAACGCGAGTACGTAAGTGAATCAAATTTCACATTCGGCTCAGAGATGATTTTTTATGGAATTGCACGTGACAAAATATCACATACTAAATATAGAGATACATCTTGTCCAGATATCAAAATAGATTTAAAGACTAACACAAAGTTATTAGCTAAGTTTCTCTTTAAGAGCAAAAGCAGATCAAGTACTGAATTACTGGAAGACTAACATGCTGTCCAGACATTAATACCAAAATATTAAAATTTTGTTTGTCAATAGTTTGCTTGATACCAAAGCAGAATGTTATTGCGTCAGTAAGACCTGCTGGTATTTTCTCAGGGTAGCTTGTGAAAATGCTGCAGAACTGGGACATCCGCAGAGTAAATTGCATGGCAGGACGCCTCTGCTCCCCGCACGCCACCCGAAAACGCTGCTGTTGTCGCATTCAGTAGCCGTCATAAAGAGAATTCCTTTAAGATTTTTCCCTCCAAATGTCACGGCCATCTTCAAAGTCCTCGAAGGGCAGCTGTATTTTAAAAGCAATATTGTCAGTAAACACATGCCTTACTCTATCTGCCTCTATCAACAGTGTGTGTACGGTTGATAATCGTAATGGGCAAATATCACCTAAAATGTCTGAACTTTACTTTCTTCATGCGTACGGCCGCGGTTTGCGCTGTTATTGTCCTCCCTCGGCTTTCTACGCCCACCACGCCGCAATGACGCTTTTCAGCCATCATCTTAACATTATCATCCAATCAGCTTCCAGCTCGCGTGAACGTATGGCCAAACTTAGCCCAACACATCCGGGAAAACAGAGCTGGACTTTAGGAGCTCTGTGAAGTTTATTTTATTTAAGAAAGAAAGGTGAACGTTAACATGTATATTGTAGTGTTAGCGCAGCTTAACTTTGTAAATTGTTCTGATTGGCTGCTTATGTTGCAAAGCATTATGGGTATATCTAATATTGGTATATAGTTCTGTTCTCACTCTGTAGTAGAAATGTACTGCTTTTAGTAGGGTGCTATTAAAACCTCTGTTGTTGTGAGCTAATCTGTTATCTCTGCAATGTGATATTAATGTAATGTTAATATTGATTAATTTACATTTTAAAATGTGACCCATTTTGGCCATTTTATATGTATATTTTTTACTTCTGCTAATAAAAAGGTTCAAGAGAAGCAACGTATGGATAGTAATGCTCAAAACTTTCACTAATAACTCTGCTCCTGCTCCAGCCCATGTTTTCCAAATTTCCTGGTCCTCATTGACTTGACAGAAACTCTGCTCTGAGCATTCCTGGGGTGAGAAAAGCAGATGTCTGACTATCAAAAAAACCCTCTCGCTTCAGGCAAAATCACACAACTCCATTCCGGTTTCACTCCGCATCGCTCACATACCTAAAGTGAGAACACAATAAGTGGAGTGGAATTGTTTCTGTAAGCAGTGTAGCTGAACTGCCAGGGCATTGAGTTAGTGGAGCAAAAGCTTGTGGGTTCACTTCCCTGGGAACTCATGTACAGTTCAAATGTATAGCTTGAATACACTGTAAATTGTTTTGGATCCAAATGGATAAATGTAAATGAGCCAAAGAGTTTCTCCCTGTGCTGTTAAACTAAACATCTCACTCACCGAACACTGCTTAACCAATCAAATTAGAGCACCAGAACTAACGCATATATAATGTTCATTATACAGTCCGTTTTAAGATATTACTGCTGTTTTAAGATCGTAGACTGTTTGCCATGTTTACATTTACGCATTTGGCAGACGCTTTTATCCAAAGTGACTTACATTGCATTATACTATACATTGTTGCTGAGTATTTGCAATCCCTGGGATCGAACCCATGACCTTGGCATTGTTAACGCCATGCCCTAACCACTGAGCTAAAGGAACGCTCGATGTTTCACCCCGAGATCGTATTTATAAAGCTCAAAGTATCCATTTTTTTTAGCCGACACTAAGTTTCACATTTTGTAACAAGTTAACTTTTCCCATTAAATGTCTCTCCGTACATTCCACAAAGAGTTGAGGTTGCCATAGTTACTAAATAAATTAAGCAGTCTTCAAAGCAAGTGCTTTTATAGCTGTCATAGTTACTTTCCCTTACTGTACAATCTAATAAAAACAGATGAAAAGAAGAAAGTAAGATGTGTATCAAGGAGACGTTTGGTTTCAGCGCGCACTTTTTATAGCCATCAAATAGTTTCCAGGAGACACTTTTAGAAATTTTCATCATCGTTTTAGCAAACAAAGAACACCGTTTTTGACACGTTCATATTTTAAACGCGCCCTTGATGTCATAAGAACCTGTCCGTATCTTAAAAGCCTAAATATGAAATATGAGGCGTGCGGTACGGTAACCTAACCGTAATCTTTTGAATCATCTGGAAAACATGAATGTATTTTCAGAAGGAGAAACAAACCGATGAAAAGGGACGAGTGAATTGCAGGATGGGTCATTTGTAACTAGGATGGGTCATTTCCAACTACAGAGAGAAATCCATTGGTATTTAACGAAAGTGTCGTTTTTAAACGCTGCCCCTCTCAGTCATTACCGTTGTCAACATAATTATCATTGTTATCATCGTCGGTGCGATTATTTTCATCATTATCTCTCTTTTAGCTAATTGACTCGGAGTCGTCGTTGCCTCTCAGACAGCCCAACAGACGGACGAGGAAAATCAACATCTGCGTTCCGAGGTTGACTCGTCTGTGGAAATAATAACTGCATCTCAACAACTGCGCACCATTATTGG
Source organism: Botia kubotai (assembly GCA_036877585.1). Taxonomy (NCBI): domain Eukaryota; kingdom Metazoa; phylum Chordata; class Actinopteri; order Cypriniformes; family Botiidae; genus Botia; species Botia kubotai. The sequence continues at coordinate 27,750 of JAZGTI010003334.1, forward strand.
GGAGAAATGACGGTTGTTGGAAGCGCCGGGGCCTTTGTGAGGCTTTTGTGAGGCTGGGTCAAAGGCTTGGCCAATAATAGCTGCTTCTAAAAAGAGAGAGAGAAAAAAAACAATATTAGCTATTTGAAAGTCGACTATTAATGTGTGAGTGAAGATGGAGCGCCACGTGATGAGTTCAAACACAATTACGTTAATTAACTTAAATCAGTTCTAACAGAATTAGTTTTTCTTTTTCTAGAAGACTAATTATCACACGCGGCTGAGAAGAAATTAACCACAGTAAACATATCTGAATGCACTGTAGATTTTCCAAGCAACTGAATTCACTCCAAAACACGTTTCATTCATTTAAGAAATCTAAAGAAATTGTACGAATTTATATTAAAATAAATTTGAGATGACGCCAAATATGCTCATTCATTTGTATTTTTTCTTATTTAGTCTCTGAGGTGATTCTCATTTTTATTACTGTATTACAGTCATTTTTACTGTGTTACAATAAAAATGTGTTTTATTTAAATCGGCATAAATGAAGGACAGTACAGCTTTATTTACGAAACTGAAAATACAATTGCTGAGGAATTCAACAATACAAACACATCTCCAAATACTTTACAATTTCAATATTAGATTCTATTTTTTATTTTTATGTAATGAGAAAGCAAAAGGTTTTTAGGTAAAAGTTTTTTTGTTTAAGTATGTAAAGAGAATTTGAGATGAAAATCGTATATAATATATCGTATAAAATATCTTTCTATTTCTGGTGTGTGTTGTGATCTGTACACTTCCTAATATGTCCTTGACAGGTTCTGTGAGCTTCATCCGTGCTTGAAAGAAATCGACAATACTTGTGATTTAGAGGTTCTCCTCGCAGTAAGATGAAACACAACTGTGAGTGAACAGCCTGCAGAACAGCGGGGGTTATGACATCACATACAGTATGCCCTTTGCTTCCTTTTGCTTCCTCCACTGCAGTGGTTGGGTCTCTGCAAGATGAGCAGCATTAATAACTAAAGGAGCTCTGGGATCCAGAGTCTGATTCTGCCCTGCTTTGCAGATCCTTCACACTGGAGTCTGGAGTCACTGATAATAGGGCCCTCTGGGAGCTCGGTACAGTAGAGGGTCTGCAGACTGTCTGCATAAGAAAGGAGCTTCTACTCACGGCCTACTTCTGAAAGCTGCCGACTGGGGGAGAGTGAGGAGCAGCCAATGAGAGGAAGGACGGAATTAGAATGAGAAGGTTCATTCTCATTGAGGCGAGACAAAAGTCGAGTAATTGAGTTCAAGGTGAAAAAGTGACGCCTTCAGCTTTTTAGAGAAAGAACTTCTGTGATTCGGTGATTTGCTGCTTGACTGTAGTTTATTTGAGGTAATGTTTATCAAAAGCTTGTTTTATTGTACCTTTCTCATTTTAGAAATAGCAACTTTACCATTCCAAGCATCGTGTTTATTTTCATTTCCTGTAAAAATATTCATACTGTCTTATTAAAAGTCGTCCCTGCTTTAAAGACTAGTACAGCAGGACTTCCTGCTTTTTGACTAGCTTAACCAGTTAAGTTTTGCTGGTAAAGCATTGTTATGTGGTCCACCAGGTAAGTCGGCATCAGACCACCACAAACCAGCCATGATCAGCTAAAGTTTCAAGCAGGGTTTGGGAGTTCCTCAGTGTATTTTGTACATTGCTTTTGCATCCAAAGAAACCTTGTTTCTCCTGAGCAAACAAAGTCATTAGGTGTTTGCACAGAGATGAACCTGTGTGTTGATACAGCCGGTTGTTTGAACAGGGCAGAGAGCAGTGGATATTCCTGGGTTCATTAACAGCTTACAGGTACTGGCTCAACAAACTCAAGAAAACAAATCAAAGGGAAATCTCTCCAGGCTACATGCAGTAGGGCAGAGGTCAAGTGCTTGCGTGCAGCAAAACACTGAATCTGTTCTGTAGAGTTTGTGTTTGTTTGGACTGTCACTAGTCTACGACGCTGAAACGACGCTGAAACGACGCTGAAACGACGCTGAAACGACTCAACACATCAGAACATCATGTGATGCAAGAAGAGAAGTGAAACATTACATTTTCCAGTACGCAGTTTTTAAATAACATTACCTCCCTAGACATGCCAGAGCTATAAACTTTGATTTTTTGTCACATGGAGAACTTTGCCTCATTTTTTCTGACATACTCCCTGAAGTGTTCAGATTTGGACGGCGTGTCCCAATTGTATCTCTTTTTGCATTCTCCTTCTTTATCAAGACAGAAAGACATTAATACACATCATCAGGGCTCTAACCTCCCCCCAGCTCTAGCTTAATTATGTTCTAGGTTTAAGGCCCCATCTGTCAAAAAGTGCAAGATGTGTTAAAAAAGTGAAACCTCTTGTCTTGTGTTTTTTTTTCTTAAAATCTCTCTGTCTTGTCCAACGGCTACACTCACCCTGTATTTAGGAATACAGGTGGGTGACTTACACAGTGAACAGTAATTGTCCTATAATAGCAGGTTTGTCAGGAAATCAGTGGGGTAGCTGGTCGCCGCGGTCACACTCCACCTCTGCGCGACTGCCATGACGACTGCATCCTTTTGTGCGCCAGAAAGACAGAAATTGATTTTTTCTTCCATTCTGTGCAAACCTGGCGACGAGAGCGATGTGAGAATGAAAAATAAATGTTCTTTTTACACCTAAAAATCTGTAAGGTGTTTACAAAGAAAGATTCGTTTGCGCGCGATGCGTCTTCAGCAGGGGCTGAAGTCTGTACGCGCCGCGCCCAGCGTCTAACAAATGCTGAATAATTCATGCTAGAACTCCTCCGTCTTCGCAGCAGAACAGACGCCACGGTCCAAATTTCGTCTTTGAAGCTCGAGAGCGGCCACTTCCCCACAATAACCTCCGCACGTTGGCTGTGTTGGAAGGAGGGTCTCTGACGGCGCCGCTCAAAACGATGAACGGAACAGAAGTGCAAGGGCGAGGCTTTCCGCGGATCCGCGTCTCTCGCAGTGAAGATGGAACGGTCATTAACAGTCAATGAGAGAAAACCCCGGAGCTTTGAGGGACAGCAGCTTGATAATTCAATCTGTCAAAGCTCTGACTACAAACTCGTCCAATTAGCCAGACAGGAGACGCCGTTGACCCGCTGTTATCTTATTTAGCGAGGCAAAAACAGCTCGGCAGACGTTTTTACCCAGGCAGGCCCACTGTTGAAGCATTCGGGTCTGGCTGGCCTTGGAGCAACAGTGAAGGGCTTCAATTATGGAATCTTAAGGTGGTCTATAACTTTGGTCTTGGTCTTGTCGGATGTTATTTCAAGGGTTCAGTATTTATGATACAATGCTGCAATGAAGGCAATGTGAACAGAATTTAAGTGATGATGCATTTCCAAGAAAATATATAGAGCTTTTATCTATTTTTGCACTTCTGTAGGAACATATAGCCGTTTAAATTAATCACCGACATGTTGTGCGCATCCCACATTCAATTACATTGGAGGTTAGACACTAAAGACTGAGATTGAGCTGATGTCGGTACACAGATGGTCGGGGCTGCTGTGCTAATTGACAGCTAAAGGATGTGTAATCTGAAATAGTTGCAAGGTGTAGTTGTTAGACACAAATGAGATTTGGGAGTATATGTTCGTTGTTTAGGGCCGATCTTTCGAAGCATCTCTCACACACACACACACACACACACAGATCTGTGGAGGGTCAGAGCTGAATTAGCGCCACAAGCCAATTAGCCTCCTCCCACACTCTCTATTACAGATGCTTCTTAAAGCAACATAGAGGTTTCTAATTAAACTCTAAAGAGAGCCTGGTGTTTGTGTGTGTGTGTGTGTGTGTGTGTGGTCCTAGTATTCACTATAGTAAAACTAGTATATTTTGACCTTGTGGGAACATTTGGAGGTCCTCATGAGAAAACAAGCTTATAAATCATACAGAATGATCTATATATTGGAGACCCATCTGATTATATCTGATCATTTGCTGAAATTTGTACCCAAATGTCAGCAGTTGTTTTTTTAGAATTGTAAACATACGGTTAGGGTTAGAGTGTGGGTTTGGTTGTTTGGTTTATAACTAGCTTAGTGTAAAATACTAGAAATCATTGGAATGTCCCTGTTTAGTTAGATAAGTGTGTGTGTG
>JAZGTI010003335.1:0-31880 GCA_036877585.1 Botia kubotai
AAAAACACGCAAACGTTTGAACTGGAATAACCCCGCACAGAAAAATAACCGAGGCTACCATCCATCAGTATATGACCAACATCAGCTGTTGTTCTTTCCTCAAACACTTGTAGACACGCTGTTCTATTGCGATGCTGTTAACTCACCAGTCAGTCTGGAGGGGAAATATGTGGATCCGAGGGGAAATCCTGCTCAGAGAGGTTTAAATGAGGAAAAGACTCACAGGTGTCCTCGTCGACACGTTTGTCTCTTCGCAGCCTCTGCCAGCTGTTGTGATGTCACTCGATGGGCGGGGCTATCTGTAAGACACGCCCACAGAGGCGTCTGGAAGACCCTGTACACGCAACATTTTGCCCCCGTGAGGTGATCGATATGTTCTTATCGATATTTATTTCGCAATGTATTTTCTTCTAAATACAATCACAGATCACACAGTAGTCTGGGTATCTATATGACACGCCTTTATTCTGACGGTATTTCTCGTGTTAAATATGAAAGATATTCGATATTTAGCTTTTAGGAGCACCAGATACTGAAAATGTAGGAGATGAAGTAGATTTGCCAAGTAGGAACAAAGAGTGTTGACTCAAACAAAAGTGCAAAGACTCGCTAATATGTGGACTACAGAGAGATGCACAATAATTATGATATTTACTATATCTATATTACATATAGCTTTGTGACTGTTAAATTTTATACCATTTTCCTCACTTAATAGCTTTAATAATTCACAGAAAAGATTATGTGTATGTTGATGGTGTTTTCTAAGATGTAGCCTGACAGGTTCTGTATAAATAATAGATTCTGATTATCAGGATGTAATTGATAATCCCATCACATTGTTTGTTACACTGCTAAAATAAAAGAATAAAACAGACAACTTTCACTGCTGTGTAAACACTGTGTATTATCTGATATTGAGTGTATACTGTTAAAAAAGCCACAAAAGAAACACATTTAAAGCTTTCAGATCATGAGTATTCAAATTCTTATCACACATATACATATATCACACACGCGTATACAGCTTTCATATATTTTCCCTGAATACAACACATAATCTTTTCTTTAAAATCCACAGTCACAAAAACACAGTCTCAAAACAACACATCCATGCAACTCAACCTAAAACCTCACAATGCACTTATACAGCAATATAATGTGTACTGCATTGTCATTCATCAGCAAAACCATTCCGCGATCATCATAACTTTAGTCCGTTTGTTTTTTCATGCATTTCTCAAACATACACAGCACTTGGGGCGTATTAAAAACCTGCACATTCTGCCATGAAATCTCTATGCTACAGAGGTGGACCGAACACACAGTTCCCTTTTAAACAGTTCTCTGAACACAGTAGAGCAAAGCTCCACACATGAACTGATTTCAGGTCCCTTACTGTTTGTTTGCGGTTAGTCATGTTTCACTGATTCATTTATTGTCACTGAGAAGTCTTAAGATCTAGAGAAACTTTAAACAACTCTGTCTATACAGCTTGTGTCCAGATGGACGATGAGCGTGCGCAGGTAGGACATCTCCTTGCGGGTGTTCTCGAATATGACACGAGGGTCGTCTGACTGGCACCGGAGGCAGTTCGGCGCCATCACCATCGCAAGATTGTTCACGTCCATTTTCGTGACCGCAACGTTTGCAGGCCGGGCGAAAACCTGAGGAAGATGTGAGACGCGTCAGAGCAGCAGAACGAGGCACATTTACAATGAGGGTTAGATGATGTAGAAGTTCTGCTGATGGTGATGTGTGGTTCTGATTACCTGCAGGAAGTGAATGAGGTAACACAGCACCAGGCGGTTCAGCTCAGGCAGAGACTGAACCACACTGACGGCTGCCGCAGGATCGTCATAGTTACTGATGCACTGCTTGTAGAAACTCATGGGGATCAGCGGCTCCTCCAGTTCACGATACCACAGTTTCAGCAGAGAGGCTGTAAACATCATAAATCACTATAAATGATTCAGCAGTTGCAATCCATAATGTTTGCCTCTCTAGCGCCATCTCTGTTTACAACATAAACCTGCAGGTTACTTGCAAAGTTACTTTCTACAGTAGCCGCACATGTGATATAGTAGCTGCATCTTCTTTCTGTTTACAGATGGACCAGACAACTCAAATGATGAATCTTTAAAAACCTAACACGGGTAACACAGGGTAAAGTAAGGAGACTGTTCTGAACACTGATCTGTTATAATACTTGCTCCATAACCGATGCTTTGTTTATTTGTTGCAAGTGTAATATTGTTTGGTATTACAGTGGAATGACTGGCCTGCTTTGGGTATTAAATATTCTTGTAAATGCACAAATACAGAAGATATGTTCCTCACCAGGGGCGTTGGGATCTGATAAATGTTCAGGGATCCTCCACTGGTCCACCTGTAGCTTCAGTGCATTCACTTCATCAATGTCACCAGGAACCCTGCAGCAGGAGGTGTGTCATTATTCTCACAGTCCTCCAGAGGGAGCAAGCGCTACATAATTATACACACACTGCGGTTTGGGGCAAAGCTTAAGTTTAAGAATCTTATTTTTACTTTTGCATCCTTTACAAAACTTGAATGTCTCCTTTTATTGAAACTGCACAGATAAGATCGAGCAGCAGAATTCTTCAAAATCTTTCCTCTTATCTTACACGGTAGAAGGAAATAAATGTTTGAAATAACACGAGGGTGAGCAAATGATTTTTGTGTGAACAAAAACTGCATTCAATTGTCAAATATTTTACAATATATAATATATATATATGTAAAATATATTTCACATTTTAATCTATCGCTCTGTACAACCAGTTTTGCATCCACAATTTGCAATTCACATCCTTACCTGAATATTCCCTCGCTCTGCGCTCCGCCCAGCGCCAGCACATACTCAGACAGCTGCACCTGCACCCACGGCAACTTCCTGTCTGGGAAGAGTTCACTCTGACGCTCCATGACCTCCTCCAGAGAGCTGCCGAACAGAGACGGGGTCATGATGACCCGCCGACTGTGGTCCACCTCCTCCAGGGTTGGTTTGCGGAGACCCTGTGCAGGAACCGGAGACAGATGCCTTACAATCTCCTTCATACTATTAATTTTATATCTGGCTTTCATCCTTATGAAATCTCACCTTCTGTCCTCCAGTGACAGCCACTTTCTGCAGCTTCCGCTGGCAGTACTTTGCATATGCGCTGATGGGAAGCGCTAGAGGCAACAGAAAACCAGCTATGAGTCATCGTCTCGGGATGGGAGATAAGACACATTCTGAGTATGTTCAGACACAGCACCTGCAGAGTCTAACTGCTGACGGTTTCATTACACATCAAAACCTGTTTCACAAGAACTGAGAACTTGACCTGGTTAATAATTTTAACGTTTTCCTAACAACTTCATTAAGTAACAAAAACATAAAAAATTTTATTTTGAAAGTTCTCGAATGTTCAATATCTCAATGTTCAATCGTTTCAGAAGAAAGCAAAGGCCAAATGAAATGTTTTATAAAAACATTTCCCAAACGTTTCCATTAAGAGAAAAAATGTTAAAAATGCTATTTTGAATGTTCTAGGAATGTTTTTTAGAAGTTGTATAATAATGTACTCTTCAGCAAATACAATAAACTGACCAAGATTATCGGAACAGAACCGTGGTGGAACAGTAACCACAATGTGGAGACGCTGTCATGTACTGATGAGTAATGCCATGTGTGACACCCAGAAGGACTAATTAACAACATCTATACTGAGAGCAAATCATTCACACAGCCACTAACAAACAGCACACAACATCTCTACACGAGACCCACAGTGTTTTAACTGTGTATTAAACAGAACAAAGTTACTTTAAGGTCAGTTTATTCTTTTGTATTCCAAAAAGCTTTTCATCCCCAGTTCAAAAAATACAAGCTATTAAAAAAAAGGTAAAGAAAAAAATACCATCTGTTTCACTGTTTTGTTTTCTCTTCTTCCTGGATTTTGAGGTCTTCTTCTTAATGTCCTGCTGCTCCAGTACCAACTGGGTTACTGTAAAAGAAACACAAAAAAGGTCAGTCTGTTTTAATGAATCATTACTGTACGGGTTCAGCAGTCAAATATTTTGGTTTAAAGCTGCAATCTGTAACTATAACTATATAATGCGGACACTCACTTTTCTTGTCATTGGCTGGCTCCATGTGGCGCTGAATGTAGCCCTCCAGGTAGCAGCAGAACTTGGGTGAAGGAGCGAAGAAGGCCAGACACACGGCCATAAGCTCCCAGCCTGCTGCCAGGCTGCGTGGGCTGCTGTTCCCTGTGGTCTGCCGCACAAGCTGGATGTAGAGCTCGTCCCTCAGGCCCTGCATGGCCCAGCACTTGGTGACAATGAGGAGAGCAGTGTTGGGTCGGTCCAGACGCGAGGGCCGGTCTCCCATGTACGCCTGGACGAGTTTGAACATCTCGCAGGCTTCCTTGCGCACCGTGCGGTCATTGGTCATCAGCATGGGCTTCTTGATGGATCCACGGTTCCAGGAGAGCATGTTGGCGATGGAGACGCGCCGGCGGAACAGACCCTGAGTGTGCATGTTCAGGTGTTTGCTGGCCCAGTCTGCCATGCTGGCATCTGGGGGCGGGGGCTGATGGAGGGTGCTGTAGGAAGGATGGTGACCCCCTTCATCGCTTCCCGGTAAATTGGGATTACTGGCAACATGTCGATGGGAACCTGTTGGGCCGTCCAGACCTTTAATTCTGCTGTCTGACTGAAGCTCAGATTCAAGTGATCTCATCTGTAGAGGAAAAGAATCAAAGTAAATGCTTATTGCAGTTTTGTATTTTAAATGTAGTTTTATTTAATTTTAGGTGTCATTATATTTTAGTTTTTAATTTCTATTTTAGTGTATATATATATTTTTTTTATAAAAGTAAACTATTACCAGTTAATTAGAAAGTATTTAAAAAAACTGAAATATTTTATTAAAAATATTTAAAAATAAAAATTTGTAAATATTTAAAATAAAATTTCCTTTTGAAAAAAGTTTCAAAGTTTTGAAACAGCATAATAGTGCATAATAATGCATAATAGTTTAGTTTTAGTTAGGACAATTTTCTATCCCTTTCTATAACTTATAAAGTATTTATAAAGATTCATAATGTTGTCCAACTAAAAGATCACGGCCCAACCAGACAAACCAGAACAGATTCATAAACCATGAGTTCGGCAGTTTTTCCTTCTCTAAACTATTTAAAATCTTTTATGAATGGTTTCAGGAAGTAACACACTGAAACGCTAGTGTGATGAAACGGCTCACATTCGAGGGACTGAGGTGACCAGTGATGTCATCATCTTATGGAACAATCCCCGGCAGGTTTCAAAACCTCTATCAGCTACACCAACATCACTGAATTGATGGGTCAGGTGACCACGCCTGTACGGGACCCAGCTGTGTCAGGACCAGATGGGCCACAGTAGCCCTGCTTCCTCCTCAACAGGTGTTATGTTTAACAGTTCTGCTATGTTCTGGCATTTTACCTGCTATCCTGGCAGACCACTGATGGATTCATACCAGAGGACAGCAGGAGGGCAAAGGTGCAACAGGGGCAGTTTGGATTTAAAGTCACCTTGAAATTAAAATATACTCGGTGCAATGTTTATTATAAGTGATTTATTTGTGTGTGTCATTATTTATTTTAGTTAATGTGTAGGTAATTCTTAATTAAAATCTGTAAATGTACTTCCTCTCTAGAATGGCAGACCTTCTCTGATGATGTCAGTCTGACAGGTTGGGTGGAGCCAAAGCCGTTAACTACTCTCTCCATTGGTCAGTCTGCTGTGAACTTTGAAACGCCTACTTTTTTACATCCAATCAAATCTCAGTGGAAAAAACAAGCCACGCCGCCTTGTTTCTGTTTCACTGTGAATTACACCACAAAACTGAAGTGAAATCGGTTGCCACTTCTGGTTCACGCACACTTTCAGTATCGTATGTTCACAACAATCAGCACCTGAAAATATTCACTTATGTGTTTCAGGAGCTGATTTTGATCGAAACATAGTTATGATGTTCGGCTTTTAACGATGCTGAAACTCAAAGCCTGTGGAAAACACACTGTGCCAGAAGGTCACATACATTTTAAATGAGACTGAAAATCTCTATAAAATAATTTAAAAAATGACTATCACTGAATCCATTGTGTAAGTTTACTGTAACCGTGTTCCCACTGAATGAAGGGTGAAACCAGAGACCTCTGTGCAGTACCTGTGAGGGGCCTCCAGCAGACTCAGTGATGCTCTTCTCCTGCACGTCCACCTTCTCATACGTGCGCTTCTGTCGGCCTGGCATCTCCAGTGGTGTGAAATCCACGCTGGGGGAGTTACCCATCCTGCTCAGCGACTGATTAGAGGATGAAACATCCTCTCTGGATGAGCAGCACCCCACACTGTGTGTGTGCTGTGTGCAGCGGCCCCCCGACATCTCTGAATCCAGACCTGCTCTGGTCTCCCTCATGCTGTTGGAGCGACTCACCACCTCTCTCATCTCCTCCATCAGGCATTCGTTTAGGGCTGTGAGTTCTCCAGCGCTGCCCACAGACCCGGGTCTGCCCTGAGCTGTGGAACCCATTCTCCTCCTGCTTTTCCTCCTCAGGCTGGGAGAGGGACCGCTTGAGTAACCAGAGTCTTGGTAGCTAACCGCGGGAGGCGGCGGTGTGGAGTAGTCCAGAGATCCTCTGCTGCCATTCCTGCTGTGATGGACTCCAACAGCTCGGAGCAGGTTTGCCTCTAGAACCCTGCATGACTGCTGCTTCTCCAGGCTGACGGACTCTTTCTGAAATCCTCGTGTACGTTGAAGCAAAGACTCAGGTGCAGAAGTTGGGCTGGGAGAGGGGACTGGCGAGGTAGAAAAAAGCCCTTGTTTGGGGTCCACATTGACCATATGTTTAATACACTCCAGACCTGCTGGACTGTAGTCAGACGGGTTCCTCACGTGTCTGGAGCCTGTGTGAGTTTGACCTGGTTGCTGGAGGAGCTTTGTCTTCTGGCTGTGTCTGGATCCACCGTCGTTCTGTAGGTGAGCACCTTCTATCTCCATATCTACAGGCGGTTCATCATAAATGGGGCAATCACTTACTGGATCATCATAGAGATGTGCAGTTGCTCCATATTGTGGAGATACGGGTGTTATGGAGCCTGAAACAGATGTGATGCTGTCAGAACCGAGCGTGCAGGTGCTGTGATCATTGGCTTTGCTCTGTTGGAGATGAGGGGAAGCGGCAGCACTTCTGCCTCTGCTGCTGACCTTCACGAGCATGGCGGCTTTAGATCCAGGAGGGGGCTGCCACCTCTGAGATGGGTCTCTGTGCCTGTCTCTGTGGAAAAACAGTACAAAAATAAATGAGCCTTTAAAAAGTAACAAAGAAATCAAAAACAGCAGCAAGACAAAGTAAACACAGATTCTTAAAATGTTCCCAAGAAGCCGAAATCATCTTTATTGCACCTTTTTATATGTTCAAAATTGGAATCTGGCTATTATTTTCTAAAAGTTCTCTCAGAGTTAACAAAAGCATTTCTGGAGTAATGCTAGTAGAACGCTTTCTAATTATATACCTATATATAAAAAACTTGTTTGTGGAAAAGTAGTTGTGTAAATGTTACAGAATTAAAAATGTTTGAATAATGTTTTTATAATAAGCGATAACATTAATACAACAACTAATAAACTGGATGTTTTGACAGTTCTTAAAACTTTAAAAATAAGTGTTTTTTTTACATTTTTGTTATTTACTGGAAACATTACAGAAACATTCTTACACCCTAACTTGTTAGCTGGGTATCAATAGTAAATAGTAACAAAGAAACACATTCACATACAGATTCTCCCCAAAACAGACTGAAAATATAAATAAATAACACATCAAGCAGAAAACACTTAATTTACCGTTCTGTTACTGTGTGAGATGAACTTCTCTCAGCGCTGAAAGAAAATGAAGAGCGATTGGCTTTCTCTTAGCTTTTTGTATCCAATCAGATACCACAAAACGTGAACCAACGAAAATCCCTAGAACTCCCCCAGTAAACAGAAAGTAGGAACGCTCCTGTGACGTCCTGCGGGGGAATTCTGACGAGTCACCTCTCAATTTATTCTCTCAACTGGTCACACATCCTCAAAACAAACATCCGCCCTATACAAGCTCAGAGAATAGACAATCAATACACAAACACTTCTTTAAAACAATTATCAGCCCCTACAGTGACTGAGTGATCCTCTGCTGCATTCTGACCCAAGAACAGCAGTCGGGGGAAATATGGAGCGCATGGAAAGCACATTCTCTTACATTTACTGACAACTGTTCTTCCACAGTCAGAAACACGTTCAGAGTGAGCTGACACTGGAATCACAGTGAGTGAGTGAGTTTGGGCACTTCAGACTCTGTGTTTGGTGACTGAGGGACACTGCTGAATGAGTGTTGTATGCAAACGAGAAAACTGTAAACAAAAAGCTGCACTTCTCTTTAAAATTCGTCAGTCTTCCGAGTCTGGCATGACACATTGACTTTAGGTTAATTGTGGGTTGTATAAACATTTCCCCGGACATTTCCTAAAACAAATCAAACTTCTGTACATGACAAGAGTGAAAGTGAGAGCACAAGTCTGGCATATAAAAGTGTGCTGTCTGTTTTCTGTACTTCACTTTTGATATCTGACCACAGCCATTACACAGCGGCTTTCAGCCCCTTCTGAGAAATCCACACGATTATTATTATCTTTCAAACGACAACTTCAATCGTTTGTTCACAAAGAGAACTGGCTGTTCATTTATTGTCTTACACCCAAAACCAATGTATGCTATGGAGAAACCCTGGCAGCTGGTCCTCCTGCAGGACAAAAGATATTTGTGACCCCTTCTCAGTGTCCCCAGGTCATCTCTGGGTTATGTTACACCATCATGTCACATGGCAAGGAAGTGTGAAGGACCCCCACCCTCCCAACAGCTTAATCTGAAGGAGTGTGCCTCTGTTAGTGTTTGTTTATGGATTGGTTTGCATGTGTAAGTATTCTAAAGCTGTATATTGAAGACTACCACATTCAACACTTTGTTCATTAATCGGCAGTAGCTGCTCACAGCTCACACACTATACGATAACACGTGGTGTTTTCTGAATCATTGTCAGGCTGATGTTTTATGAACACTCCCTGGCTTTTATTTTTACATTAACACACAAAGAAAATAGTTGTTGGAGACGCCCTCCCCTCGGGCGATGAAACGGTTACAAATAATGTTCCGCAACAGATTAATAATAATCATATAACAATTCTACAGAAATGACATCTCTATTATGTAAGCAAACACGACAAATAGGCAGAAAGATATTTAACAATGTACCCACAGAACCTGATTTTTTTTGTACGAAAACATGATGAAAAATACCACTCATACTTTCCATCACTGATCAAATCTAATCACTGAATCAGAGTTTTTACGAAACCGACAGGATGAGCTTGTTTTACGGAAATAAATTAAACTTACCAACTCCAATCACTGAAACATTCACCAACAACACGATTGTAAAACAAAACATGAATATTTAACATTCTAAATAAGCGTCGCTCATAACCCACAGAAGCGATTTAAAAACAACTGGAATATTATCATACTGCTACTGTCCATTGTTTTGGGTCGATCATGTGACCTTTAAAATATGTGAGTCATCTGTAAGAAGGCGACAGACAAGTAGAGAAACGCAGATGTCATTCTATACTGAAGGACCGGCAGTGGGAGGGCATGAGTCGTTTGTATCCTTCTAGCTTTACCTAAAGGTCAAAAATTTGTTGCCCTTCTTGTTTTACAGAAAGGTGACAAATATCAGGCCAGGCAGGGACAGCAGTCACATATGTGTCTAAAGCAAAGACAAAGACAGCTCATAGAAGACAACTCATAACACTCCTCAAAACTCAGACGGCCTCTGCCACAGCCCAGCCACCTAACAGCTTTTTGATCACTGATGTTTCAAGAACATGTTTTAATAACACCACGGTCAGGTGAAATACAGCTGGCATGAGTGAAATCTGGTTTTATAAAGAAATAAATGTCAACTTTCACACCATGCTGTGATGTATTTACATGGCTGATCTCTGGTCAGTTACGTCTGAGGAACTACAACAGCTTGCTCTCTACAGCTACATTAAAGAGAAATCACAGACGCTCACCTGAGAACATGTCTGCTGCTGTCTGGGTTCTGAAGGTCCGATTTCTGTCTGTTCATCACGTCTTGCTCTGTAGAACATTTGGGCTCTTGAGTGTAGGGCTCTGTGGGTGGCAGGGGGGTACGTCGGTCTTGACTTCCTGTTGACTGATTCTTGTGTTGCCTTTCTTTAGCGTCTCCGTCTGCTGTGTGCTCAGACTCTGTGCTGTGTTTCATGGCCTGAAGCTGAGACAGAGGGATGATGTCTGCACCGTGCGGTCTATGCCACACGGTCCAGCGGCTGACAGAGTTATAGTAATAAAACCTGCCGCTGTGGGAGTCAAAGAGCTCCCACCACTGGTTCCCATCAGCCTGACGGACAGGCATGTTCACGGGCGGGTCCCAGCCGCACACTCCTGTGATCAGATTCACGTACATGCGTTCCTGAGAACGTGGCTCCAGAATTTCCACCCAATCAGAGCTGACAACAGAAAAAAAGAGCATGCTTGGTAAGAATGATCCCAAAGTTTCATTACGGAAGTCTCCACACTCGGCGGCCATCTTTGTTAACACCTCTGGAAAGCTATTTCAGTCATGTCTCTATCAGTAGGCGGGACTTCCTTCGCTAGAGCGGCCATATTGTGCATTGCAATTTTGTTAATTCTGCAATCTTTGATTACCCCCCATCTAAATGATATTATTTACTGTAGAAAAGACAAACGCATCATAAATCTGATAACATTGAGCAAGACCAAATAAAAAGCTGATTTGTTCAAATCTCAGTGATCACCTGGACCAACCGGCTTTACAGATTCTCTTGATTAATTACAGGCTGCGCTTTACAGTCAATCTCTTAACAGCAATCTGATGGATGTGTTACCAGAGGAAACAGGCCAAAGCTCCTGAGACAGACGCCATGTGTGTGTGCACGCTCAGAAACGCTGGCTCAACACACTCATAATCCTATCAGCAGATACAACAGTGGAACACACACAGTGTAAACTGACAGCGTTCACATACATTCACACACACACACAATACGACAATCCGATTCCCAAACGTTTTGATCTGACTCAAACAACAAAAAAACTGGGTCCAGTAAAGAGCTCTGAAATGACAGAATCAAAACACTGATATTCATCTGGTACGGTACAGTAAAATAAACAAAATACACGATTCAGTCTGAGCGTTTAGATGTCTAGACAGGTAGACACAGCTACTGTAAATCATCTTTATCTGTCGGATGAGACTCCACTGTTAGCACAAGCAAGAAGTCCATCTTATTTCTCCCGTGTGAAAAATGAACAAATATTGAACCTGTTTTTATGTTATCACTGCATCTTCCAAAAAAAGAAGGTAAAGATGCAAAGCCCAGGAGAAACAAGGACGCAGATACAGCTGGTGCCAGTTAAAGCTGAGAACTGCAAACCTAAACAACAGACCTGACTAAATCTCAGCAGATGCGAACTGGGACACCATCTGTCTCAGACACTCACCAGCTCGTTTTATCTTCATTAACACCATTAAACACTCAAGCTTCCTCTTGGACTAAACAGCTTTTGACTTTAAAACACATGATGTATTAATCCTGCTGTGTGTGCAAACGTCGCTGTTGTGTTGTGTTGAAATGAGTGACAAACTGAATTATGGGTAAAGTCTGCCACTGAAGCTGATCATAAAGATTCCGATCTTTATGGTCAATTTTATGGTAGTCCAATCTAGGGCAAATTAGAGTGGTTGAGGTCAAGCCGCACTCGTTTACTCTTTGACTTGTAATGTTAATCTGACACTTGACACACGTTGGCAACACCAGATCAATGGGATTAAAAACAGACCTGGCTTTTGACTTAGTTTGTTAGACCTCTGACTAGCTATAAATACCAAATACAGCCACTTCATTAAACAATAGCCAGTGTTCCCTGGAAAAGGGATTATTTAACAACAAATTCAGAAGAATGTCCTTCCTGTGTCCATGCCTCAAAATGTGAAAAGAACTGAGAGAGGATGGGTGACATAATGCCATTTAATATGGGGAAATAATGGATGAGTTACACAATTACCTCAGTCAATGTGTGGCAAGCCATACTTTTTTCCTGTAAATATATATTAAAACCTGCAGTTTATTCTAATCTCCAAATGTCATTATTTCCTGTAAATCCACATGGCTCGCTAATCATTTAACTTGAATATTTGTTGTATCAGAGTACAGAAAACATGCAGTGTCACTCTCAAACAGGAAAACGCTGTACAGCTGAGTACACAAACAGACAAACAATAGGCGTAGCTCCACAAACACACACGTAAGGTAGCAGAAATTCGCCCTGCCTCTGAAACATTCATTCAATGAAACCACAAACAAACAGCTGCACCTGTGACAGGAATCCGTCAATTCTGTAAACTCTTATTCCAATGATATCAGAGAAAGTTGATGTCAGCCAAACATTTCTTGGGGACCTGACAGCTCAAATTATAAATGATTATTATAAGCTTCTCTTTGTGAATCAGGGTAAGGTAAGGAGATCGTTTTAAACATTGACCTGTCATATACTTGCCCAATAAATGATTTTTGTTTATTTTTAATCAAAATAGTTACAAATTGCAGCTTTAACTAATCTATTACACATTTCAATTTAGCAAGCAGTTCTCTGTCTGTGCTAATCTCTTCTTGCTTTTTGAATGCCAAAGGTAATAAAAAAAGATGCATACTTTCTCTTTTCATGCTATACGCAAACATTTGTCTCGTAGTACTGAATCCCCTGAGATTAAGGGATTGACAGTTAGGTATGTCAAGGGTTCAGTTCCTGGCCCCCGGGGCTGAGCATACAGAAGCAAACTCTACCTGTAGTGGAGGTGCAGGCACACTGAACTCTTGGATTGAGGATTAATAACAAACCTCTTTCCCAGCTCACCTCCAGCTTCAGCAGAGCTCATGGTCCAGCTGCTGCTGTCTGTTTCTCTGTTATTCTCCTCAGCTACACAGACTAACACTGGCTTCATTTATATTTCATGGTAATAGTGCAGGACTGATACAGCTGCCTTGTGTTAACAGAACAGATTACAGGTTACAAAAATTGAGCTGTTACAGGGCTGACTGCCAACATGTTTAAAAGACAGCGGTGATACACACCGAACAGGACACGCACAGATCATCTGATTGAGGATAGACAGAATTAAAACCAGTTCCTCTGCATTATATTTAGTCTCTTTATCGGGTGACAACATAACAACTACAATTATTCTGAGCCTAAGATAGTAGTCTATTTAGAAAACTCCCTACATAGGCGTATTACATAACAATTTAATTTCATTGCTTATTTTTCCAAATGACAATATTTGAGTGCTTCGATGTGGCTAATTGTTGGCGTGCATTTAAACGTCCATATACACACACACCGCAGCTAAAGATCATTGTCACTCCTCGTCTAATTAAATAATCCCATTCTGTTCAGGGTTCAGTTCACATTAGCAGGACTGAATTGAATTGCACAACCAAATTCAGTTCTGAAAAAGAACTGGAAGTTTCACTATATAAAGTGTGAACAGAACCGTATCAAACAATTAATAATGTGTTTAGATCTCTCGCAAAACGACCAAACATACTTGACCAAACAAATGACATTTCCGTTAAAAAAACATTTCTAGGAACATTCAAAACATCCAAGTTTTAAACGTTGTATTAACATTATTGCTTGGTTATGCGAACATTATTCAAACATTTTTTTACATTCTGTAACGTTCCATTAACAACTTAAGAGTAACATTTCTAAAATATAACGTTAAGAAAGGTCTACTAATGTTACTGCAGAAACATTTTGATAACTTTGAGAGATCTTGTGACGTGAACAAACAAGAGTGAGGGGAGAAGACAGACTGAAGGTAGCTGTATAGACTACACACATGTGCGCCAAAATAAAGATCCCCGTCTTTGCTTTCTGAACTGTCGACTGTCTGGCTCAGTGTTTGGGAACAGACGTTCCCCAGGTGAGGCAGGGTCAGAGGTCACCTCACAACCTCAAAAGATGATGTTATCAAAGCTCAGAGCCCGAGCACTCAACAGATTGAGCTGTTAACGTTTGTATCTGGACACAGTGGAGAAGTTTTGGAGAAGATTAACATATTACATAACAGAGCAAATTGTGAGGGTGTAGACACTGGCTACAGCTACTTCCAACTCCACACGCTCCATTATCAACAAACACAAAACGTAAGGTGGCTAATTAATGCTAATTAAAGTTACGTGGCTAAAAAGGTGCAACTATAATATACAAAACATTATATATTACAAAGAACTATATATGATACGTAAAGCTGGCAACATAAAAAAAACAACTTAAAGGCAAATTAGAAGATTCAAGATTAAAAAAAGAGATTACTTGTAAGTAAATAACAGCTAAAATTCAATGCATTAAAACTAAAAGGCCAGTAAACTAGCTATGACGTATTGACTCACATTATGTAATATTACTCAAATGAACAGCATCACCATAAATGTCAAGATCTAAGCAAACACACCAAAAAAAAGGCATGAGTCACCCTTTGCCCCATGAGACATGCCCTGAGGCAGACCAGCTACTGGTGCTCCTCACATTGAGCTCAATGGTCTTGTGTTACACTGGTGCTAAACTGCTGTCACAAAGCTATGTCCTCTTATTGTGTGCCAGATATGCAAACGAAGCAAAACATCCTAGCCTGAGTCACTCCAGATCACAGATAAAACTCAGTCTGTCAAAACACATCACACACTTACATTCAAAAGATAAAGCTCAAGTATGTCGTCCTTTACAGACAGGTAAAGTAAATCAGTAAAGTTCTCTCTTCATCATATTACACTTCCTTCCATTGGGTCCTTCTTTTAGGATTCACTTGTCCATTCACAACGTCATACATTGTCAAAACGTTTATACAACCTCCAGATTTCAGCTATACAGGGACGTGGCCATGTTAAAAGCAACAGGTGTCAAATGTTCTGCCTCTGTTCAGCTTTTGGACCAACCCAGAGAGCAGAACCCAGAGAACCATCAATAACTGCTGATCAAAGAACTTCCATCTGTGTGTTACATCAAAAGGTGGATCCACACAGAGCTCTTTCAACTGCCCCTTTTCATCTGTTCACACTTCAGCATCTGTGGCATAATCCAGATCAGGGTGATAAGACGATTCGCCCGAATTGTTAATGTAATGAAGTCGTACATCTGTAGCCATGTTGTAAACAGATGTTGTGTTGTTTCTGACAGTGTGTGCAGAACCACAGAAGCAAAGCAAACAGAACGTGTCAACTCACTTCACTTCAGTGTGTGTAACCACAGCAAATGTGGACAGAAGGTTTAGTGGGATATCAAAGTGGTTTTAATGGTTTGTTCTCAAAATCAGACTCACTATTTAATAAAAACACAACAGTTGTGTGTTTTATTTTCTTAGTTGTGTTTTTGACAATGAAATATTGAAGAACTGTAAAGTGATGTGTTTTATAGTAAAATTGTCAAATTAAATAGATGTTACGGAAAGCAGTGCTGTTGACTTATTGACTCTATATTCGTGTGCTGTATAAACGACAAAAACAAAGTGAATCAAACATCATACGACTGACACAACTAACTGACATTCACGACTTGCACTCATACACATGAACTGATCGGTGACTATTATAACACACATACATTAGTTATGTTGGTAGTTTTACATGAAGTGATAGTTAAGTCTTCAGTTTAAACTGACACACGCCGCGCTAACCCATCGTGTCAAAACAACAGTTTCTCTCTGTCAAAACGTGCTAAATGTATAAAACACATCATCTCTTACCTTGTCCCGGCCATTTCACTTCACATTGTACGGTACAACCACATGAAACGTACAAAAACGTTAAAACAATCTCAGTATAGGTCGGACGTCCTGCGCTCGCCGGCGGTTTCACGGTGAGTTGTGAGTACTACCGCGGCGGGCACGTGAGCCGGTCGGCGGAGAGTCTCCTGCGCAGCCTCCTCCTCCCTCCACCCAGACGCTCCTGTTTGACTCACCGGAGCACAGGTGACTCCCAAAACAGGTTTTGTGAAGCAAATAACGTGCGATGGGAAGCCACGGTGTCGCTTTATAGTACACGACAGGCGCAACTTCAGGTGCATTCATTGATGGATTATTCAGAAAGCGCCACCTGCTGTTTAAAGCTGCAATCAGAGTTAAACTTACTCTGATTCCCGACGGTAAATGTATTAAAATGATTTTTGAACTTAATGTCGGGTCCGATTTTCCGGGAAATATCCGTTTGGCTTCATTGGACTTCTACATATTCGTCAAACAAAATACCTGTAATTTTATGTATCAAACAGAGATGGTGAAAGAGAGGCAAAAGTTACAGATTTTTTTTTAAATTGAAATATAGTTCAACATTTAACTTACATTTGAAGTTACACAAGTCAAGTTAATATTTTTTGTACTGCAAAACAGACAACTAGGGTAGTAACAGTTATTTTATTTATGATGTTTCTCAGCTTCGTTTGGCTAATACAGCCATCACAAGAAATGCTTCTGTTTATTTTTAACGCATCGTCGGCTGACAAAACTTCCAATATTCACTGTAGAAAACTATTTCAAACAATACAGCATAACACCTCGGAACCGTAAAGTTATAGACAATAAATAGCTGCTTCATAAAGTAAATGATGGAATATACTCTGCATGTGAAGGTTTGGCAAAGATCAATCAATTAAAAACTATGTACAGAAGATCTTATTGAAGCCCATGAGAATATTAAAATTAGGGCAAACAAATGATACACAGGCATGTTATAAACTCTTATGCACAAACACACAATGGAATCATTGTATTCACACACACACACACAAACACTTTATACAGTCAATCTGTATGGGCTCAACTGAAACTAGATCATACAAAACACGGGACATGTGGATCAAAACATGATTTCCTTTGACTTAAATAAGGTGATGCAGGGACCAATGACAAGGCCTAAAACAGCAAATGGCAACCGCAGACAGATGTAAAAAAACGTTATTATACTGTTTGCTCTTCATATTCTCTCAACGCAGTCATTCGTGGGTGGTGCCGTCTGTACACGTTGTGTTGATGAAGGAGAGTCACGCAGGGCCTCATTTTTAGCTTCAGTGTCTCAGATGAGTTCATGGAATAAGAAAAGGCCTTCAGTTCCAAAAGAGAGTTCTCACTGGTACTGTCTATAGTCCCCAAACGAAGGAGCAGGCATGGGGGTCGGTTCTTCTGCAAACTGTGGGCCTGCAGAGAAAAGATGATCTTGGTTTCTCCACTTCACCTTTATATGCTGCTTATCAAAATCTCATTTCAATAAATTCTGTTTCAAAACAGTCTCCTTACCGTACCCCTGATTTGCAACAATAACTTTATAATGATATCTTATAATCTGATTATTATTGAAGTCAGCTCAAATTCCTGGGAAAAGTCAGTTTGACTTTATCATACTTCAACATTCCTGATGTCAAAATATGTAACTATGTAAATATGTAATGTAACCTGCAGTTTTATGTTTCAAACAGCGATTACAGATTACGGCTTTGAATCACAGCCACTGGAAACAACAACAAAACAGAAAATCTAGAACAGTCAGCTGTTCTCACTTACAAATCAGATGTTAACAACTAGTCAATTAATTAACACCCCAAACCAACTGACATCTTGGCACACTTACCAGTTGGGAATTGTGATGAGGCAAATCTTGTGAGCATAATTCCTGCACCTTCTATTAATGCCAGCAGTATCCCTCCCATTGCTGCAGAGCCGACCATAGCCACAGGCCCATCTGCAACAGACAGAGTGATGAACACCACAAACACACAACACTGAATCAGCGGTTTTATCAAAGCACAGCTGATACTGTACATGCGATCGCTTCATTGGGCTTTGACTTACTTCTAGCTGCTAAAATGGCTCCTGTCATGGCTCCACTTGTGATTGAGTTCCAGGGGTCTTCTTTCCCCCTCACCTTCACCAGTCCACAGTCAATCATGGAGAAGAGTCCACCCCACACAGCGAAGCTGCCTGTCCACACACACACACACACACACATGTTTTTAAAGTGTTAAAACATCTCACAGATGATAACAACCTAAAGCATGACCAGTATTGGTCATTGGTATATTATATATTAGAATTGTGTGTGTAAAGTGAACTTTACCTCCTAGTTGTGGAGCCCTGGTCCTGATGGCTGTCAAACTGCCCCTCAGTCTGTGATTCACCCCCTGAAGAGATTTTCAAAACATTTAATTATGTCTCTGTGCTGGTACACACATCAGTCTCATCAAAGAGCCACACATACAGTTAAACAGTAATAAACAGCATAACTGTATGTGCATCATGGAGAAATACTCACAGCAGGAGAGTTTCTGAAGCCTTTGACAGCCTGAAAGATCCCTCCACCAATAGCCCCCATGGTGAAAGCACCACCACAGTCGTCCACTATCCTCCAGGGGCTGAGAGACAGTACAGGTCATGAGGACAAGAGCACTCAAAACTCAACTCATAGATATGAGTTGAGTTAGATATGACACAACTGCTGCACGCTGTACTGTGACGCCATCACGTGGTAACACAACGATACTGAATGATTAGTAAATTCATTTACATAACACTGCATAGTATTTCAGAGATGCTACAAAGGGAAAAAACATGATAATGTAAAAAAACACAGTATTATTACGCTATCTCAGCATTTCAGAATATTTATGCCACATTTTTATCAAATGGAAATTTTGCCATGTGACGTATTCTATAAAACTACAGACACTGAATATTTAATATCTAGAAAAACATCTAGATATTAACGAGATAGAACGAGTAGTTTATATAAACATTTGTATGACATTTCTCTAGTCCTGATAATCTTTAGACCTTTCTAATCGTAGGCGAATAAAAACGTGTGTTTGTGCTATTAATTATTCTATGTATATAGAGTCTAAAGCTGCAATCCGTAACTGTTGCCTCTCTCTTTGTAACATAAAACAGAAAGTTTCTTTACATATGATGAAGTCAAATGATGTCAAACTGACATTTCCCTGAAAATCGGTAATGTCAGTTTTTAAATTATAAATCATTATTATAACCTTATCGTTGTGAATAAGGGTAAGAAGACTTTAAGAAATCTAAAAAAAATAGTTACATAATAAACACAACAGCATGGACCGGTAGCACAAGGTCATGTGCGCGACAGAAAGCGTGAATCCGTCACTGAAGGACATGCTGTTAACGAGCGTACATGAAACCAATCATATCGCTAGATTTCCTACGTCAAACAGCCTGACAACAAATCTGAGAGCATAAACAATCAGGAACATTGAACTCGCTGTACTAGCGGATTTAACAGATGATCGAAATGAGAAATCAACAGGTCGTTTCATGTTGTCGGCTTACCAAGGCTCTCGCGCATACTCCTCCATTTTGTTCTCGCCTGTGCTTGCTGACGTAATCAGACATGCGCAGTGGCAGCGGGTTACGTCATATTCGTGCGCTCCTTCTGTCCGTCGTGGCGTTGAACTCCCTCTTTTGACAGTATCTGGTTGTTGCAGTGAAGTGTGCGATAGATTTAGAGGGTTCACATTAAAACACAAGTCAGGCATCTCTCTTTCCTTTATGTCTCCTATAATCATTACTCTTACCTGGCTAACGTTCTCAAAAAGTTCTCTCAAAGTTATCAAAAACGTTCGTGCAGTAACATAAGTAGAACTTTTTAACGTTGCATGTAAATTTCAGAAACGTCATTCTTAAGTTGTTAGTGAAACATTAAACAAAAAACGTCACAGAAATAAAAATGTTAGAACAATGTTTATATAATAATCCTAGAATAGTCCAAATAACGTTTTCAATGTTTTTGTTGCTTAATGGAAACGTTAGAGAAACGTTTTTCCAACCTAAAATTGTTAGCTGGAGCTTCGGGCAGGCTGTTGACCATGTTGCCATTATTAGGAAGTGGAGAGAAATGAGACGCAGGCTAAGACTGCTTTGAGAAATGACCAAATATAGACATTTCATGAGTACAGAGAGTTAGTAAAGAGCAATCACAATATAAACTAGCTTCGCTGTGATTCCTCATCTAAAATTCTCAGAAGTCTTTTTTTTATCACTTATAAGCCACAAACAACAAAAATGATGTAATAAGTGATCTCAAAGAAAAATAATAATGTTTTAATGCGTTTTAGGAATCTGCTGATGTATGCACATGAAGAAGAACGTAATTTGCTTTGTTTTTCTCCTCCTCTGTAGCTGTTATATATAGTTCTTTATTCTAGTCATCAAATGAGCTAATGAGCAGAGAATTCAATGCCATTTGCAACAATGCATTAAGTCATTGGCATTTCCATGCCAAAGGAACTCTTTGTAGCTTTGGAAGTGTGCTACAGACTTTTATTAGAATCTGTTTATTAACTGGATTTGATCATGTGACCACAGAGCAATAAAATACATGACAAGTGTTTTTGTTGGACCTTTCGTATATTTATCAGAATACACAGATAGAATTACTTCATAATTTTCATCTTTCCCGGCTGAAATCTGAAGTAAGACTCACAAATATCATGAGAATGAACTTTCACTTGCTGTGCTCTTCGAGGAACTGAGATCATTGTGGTACAGACATGAAGATACCATAACTTGTCTTCAAAGCTTTTGAGGTACGTTAAACGTTTTGTGCAGAGTTTTACCATTAAAAAGAAAAATTCGGATAAATTACAAACAGATGGTAAAAATTACACTTGACAGTGATTAACTTTTCTATGCTGGACTGTATGGCTTATATAAACATGTTGAAAACATTCAGCACAAAATTTAAAATAAATATTTGTTTAAAATGTTAATGCTGTTACATTCACATGGATGTGATTGCTGCTCCATGCATCATTACCTGCCCGTTCTCTAAGTGCTTTAATTAAAATGTTTCATGCATGCACACCCGTTCAAAATATAAACTGTAAATTCTATAGTACCAAAGCAACAATAAATTTATGCATGTTATTTTAGTATTTCCTGATTAGAATTCCTCTTATATTTTATGACCAATGAACGATTTTATTATAAATACTCCCAAACCAAAATAATGTGATAAATCCAGGTAATTATTTTTCTTTCATTGTTTGTAAGTTCTAGCTCTACCGCAGAACTAAACCACACAAGCATCATCTCAACATCCACACACAGGCTGTGCCACACATACACTGACAGATCCATCATCTGAAATGATTAATTTAGTGCAAATGACAAGCAAATCATCAACTCTGCGGTTC
The DNA here is from genome assembly GCA_036877585.1 of Botia kubotai. Classification (NCBI taxonomy): domain Eukaryota; kingdom Metazoa; phylum Chordata; class Actinopteri; order Cypriniformes; family Botiidae; genus Botia; species Botia kubotai. The sequence continues at coordinate 21,398 of JAZGTI010003335.1, forward strand.
TATAGACTGTTCAGCCTCTGAGACCCTTAACTGCATCATGCTGGTATTCATTTCTGCAGTCCAGTGTAGTTTATACCAAGACTCCAGACAGAAACTCAATGGAATATCACCATATGTGAGCCCTTGCCTGTCTTCTGTACCACAGGGCAGCAGTAAGACTCTGCACGGAAGATTCTGAGTGTCGATCTTCTCAAAGTCTGTGAGATGTCTCTCCTGTTTTCATCCATTTTTCTCTGACCACTTATTGCAAAAGCTTTGGTATCTCAACCTGTAAAAAAAACACGAATTGTGATTTAAACACATGAATCTAAACTGCTTATTAACATTCATCTAAACATATAAAGAGAATATACACATTATATTAGAATCGTCGATTTAACAAGTTCCTATTTACATTTATGCATTTGACGAGCGCTTTAATTCAAAGTGAATTACAGTGCATATAAGTTATGCATTTGTTCAGTACTTGTGTTACCAGGGGCTCAACGCCACAATCTTTGCACTGTTATCACAATGCTTTACCAACTGAGCTGCAGCAACACTGAAGCACAGCTGGACACATCTGGTTCTTTCTCACCTTTTTGAGCTGCTTGATATTGCTGCCCCTAATGGAAGCTAGAAGTTGGTCCCTTGAGTTCTGAGCTCCACCTCTACCTCCAGCCTGATCTCCAAGCTTCCTCTGTGAAACAGGTGTTAGAGAGTTCTTCAGGAAGTCTCCATCCAGCATTGGAGGTGGAGGTGGTGGTGGACCTCCAGGTGGTGGTGGTGGTGGAGAAGGTGGTCCACCAGCAGGTCCACTGGCTCTTTTCTTATGTGTCAGCTTAGGTGATGGTATGGGAGATGGTAGAGGAGATGCTTTCGGAGACGCCTTGGGGGAGCCTTTACCAAAGCCAGCTTTAGGAACTTCTAATAAGTCTTTTTTATCTCCAGCTCCTTGCGCCTGAGCCTGTTTTTGTTCCTGGAGCCTCTTTTGCCGCTGACGGTCCATATTGCGACTCAGAATATTGGTCATGGTCATACGAGGGCCGGCACACGATGTGCGTGTTGTTTTTCAAGGCCTCAGCAAACTGAACAAGCGTTTTAGTTTTTATGACCTCAGAGTTGTTTACGTTGAGTTCAGTCATTGCCGGATCATTGCGACGAACTCGTTCCAAATCTTCGTCGAACATGCTTGCTGACTCATCTTCCTCTTCCTCCTCTTTGGTTTTGCTTTTTGAAATCGTGTCTGATACACAGTTTCTGATCGTGTTCTCTGAAACGGATTCATGCACTTCATTTATGATTTTATTCTGTTCATGAGCTTTCCCTCTTTCTTTCTCACTGGAGTTTGTATTGTGTGTGTCCAGCATCTTCATGTTGTCAGGCTCTCTGTGTTTCCTCTCAGAAGATACCCAGTCCTCCAACACAGGGCCCACTTTCTCCTTATCAGTTGACCCTTGCTTGTTTTTCTCCTCGTTCATTCTGTCTTCAACCACCTGACTGTGCTTTTCCTCTGACCTGAGTGTATTTCCTTTTGTTTTAATGTCCTCTCTCTTCCGAATCTCTTCCCTTCCCTCCTTTTCCTTCATTTCTTTTTCCTGAATCCTGGAGATCATCTCCTTTGTTCTACTATCTACAGATTCCCTCTTGCGAATGTCGTCTTTTCTGTTCTTCTCTTTATTGTCCTCCTTCTCCTGAAGTTTGGATATTAATTCTTTAGTTTTGCTGCTGCTGCTCTCCCTCATCTCTCTCCTCTCTTTAAGTTTAGTCCCATTGTGTTGTTCTTTCTTCTCACTTCCCTCATCCTTCTTGGAAAATGGGCCTGCTTTATCATCTTTGGTCCCCTCTGCATCCCTGCTGTTGTTGTCCTCCGTTTTACCGTCTCGTTTTGGAAAGAAAGAGGGGCTGGTGACACTGGATTGTCTTTGAAGACCTCCATCTCTGCTATCACACCTGGAGATGTGCTCCTGGCTTAGGCCCATTTTGCGGAGATACTCCTGCTTTCGGCTTTCCTTCTTTGGCTCCTCCTGTAGATAAACACATGATGGATAACTCAATGTTCATTCCGTGCCTTCTTACGAACGTGCACTTTAGCGTCACATACACAACAAACTCTATATTAGCTTAACGTGAATTACGCAGCTAACAAGAACCTAACAATGACCTAACAAAGTTCTAGGAAAGTTCAAAACGTCCAGTTTGTTTGATACCATTGAGAGAACCTTTAAAGAACGTTCTGGGCCAGTGTTCTGAAAATGTTCCCTGTTAGCCGAGTAGAAGGAATGAAGGAGGCGTACAAATCAACACAATGTTGAACTCTCTGTGTATCACCACTGAAACACAGGCGTGTATGAGAACTACACATGGATTGTTTACATTACGCATACAACAGTCCAGTTGTTTCACATGTAAACCTACACAGAGTGTTTGATTTGTAAGCCAAACTGTTTTGCAGGGGAAAGCTGCCGGTCTGCCGGTCCTGCCCTTAAAAGGCAGCGAGCAGAAGAGCGAGTGACCAAACAGTTCAACAGGGCCGACATTTACAAGCAGCATGTTACGAGACATATTACAAGAGATGCTGGAATCATCTAGGATCTAGTAAACAAAAACGTGTGTCATTTTTGTTCTGTCACACAATGAAGCTGTTTCTCTTTTGTGTACCACCTAACTAGGACGGCACAATTTGATTTATGTATTATTATTTGTTATCTTCACCATAAAAGCTGCAATCTGTAACTTTTGCGTCTCTACCGCCATCTCTGTGTGAAACGTGACACTGCAGGTTACTTGCAGAGTTGTTTTCTTAACGTGGATGACAAGTTTAAATGATAAACAACTGCTGTAAGAACAAGATACACACGCACAAGTACCAGCAGATGTGATAAAGCAGCCGGATCTTCTKTCTGTTTACAGACGGACATTTCCTGCAAAATCCGACCCGACAGCTAAAATTATTATTATAAACGTAGCGTTGTGAATCAGGGTTAGATAAGGATACGATTATGTTAAATCTGTTATGCAGTTGCTCAATAACTGTTTGTTTATTTTTTTAAACAAAAAAGTTACGGGGTGCAGCTTAAATATGGTGATTATTCGCCACTATAATAAAACATGTTAAGTCAAACAGTTCAACATCAGGCTTAAAGATTTTCATAAAAGTACTCGGTGTTTAATCGGACCTCTGTAGACAGATTTCTCTGAACGCTGCCTGTCGCATCATCAGTCTTCTTGACTGGCGCCTTTGCTTTGACATCCGTCTGGTTCACACTGATCAATTCGCTCGGATCCGGATCCGGCACGACCGAGACTTCTTTCTGCAGCTCCTCCATTTCTTCTGGCGACAGGTTTGACAGTAAGCTGTCGAGGTCCGGGTCCTCGCTCACCTGCCGCCCGGTCTTCGTGAGTCCCCTCACCTTCCTCCTGGACATGGTTGCGTCAAATGAAGGATTTTTCTAATCTGCTAAAATATCCAATATACGATGTCTTGCCTTCTCTCTTCACACTTAGAAGAAATCCATTAATAAACGAAGCTATCGGTTCAGAAAGAGGAGGAACGAGTCAAACGCTTCTGGATGTGAAGAAACGCGCAAGACGCTGCGGACTGAGCGCAAGTTTGCGGCGCTCGGACATTCTTTGCAATCCTCTGTGAACGCATGACCATATTTAGATGGAGGTACATAGTCCTTTAAAGGCAACTGGAAGGGCTGTGGTTTACTACAACTCACAAGCATCCCAGAAACAAACTGTTACTTCCTGTCTGTCAGCAAGGAAATCAGGCGTCTTGTACCGCAGACAGTTTTCTTTACTATAAACCTGAAATGAAAGATGGAAATTAGTAGTAATCATTCATTAGTCAACAGGGTTGATTTCAGGTATTAACTCAGACAGCATTCAAAGTCGAGTCTGTTTTTATTGTATAAAGACACAATACACCAGTTCAGCCAGTTAGACTTCTCTGACAGAAAAACTAGTGCAAACTTTAGTTTTGTTTACCATCCAGGTTTAAAATACTTGTTAATCTTCCATTCTTTTGCTTATTTGTACTTCACATTACCATATGCTGTACAGCAAATAACAAAAACAACACGGTTAACTCTACATTAATTTAATAAATGACATGTTATTTAAACAGCGGACAAACCATCACAGCTAATCATACTGATGTGAGATGAGGAGGTAGTAGAAATAATTTCAAAACTAAAACACATTTTTATAGACACTCGTTCATTCACCCTTTTACACGTGTCATCGGCTTTACAAATCTGAGCTCTGTAAAGACATCAAAATAAATAAATGTTTTATATATATATAAAAATCCAATAATTAAAACATACAGGCAGATATTAAACAGAATGGAAACTGTTGCTGTAGATTTCTTATTTCCTGACCTGGGCTGTTCAGGATGAAGACATGTTGCTACGGTTACAGTATCTTAACCTGCTGAGGACACAATGATCCTCAGCGCCACCAATTATAACTGGAACAGATGACACTGCAAATGGCACAGAATGATCATGAACATCACAGAGTTTTGTTTGGTTTTGAAGATGCTCTGAAACAGGAAATTCTTTCTTAAAGTGACAGTTCACCCAAAAAATGAAAATTCTTTTATCATGTACTCACCCTCGTATTATTATTACAAACCTGTATGACTTTCTGTTGCTTCTGAGGAGCACAAAAGAGAACAACAACATTTCTCAAAATATCTTCTTTGTAGGTCTGGAATAACTTAAGAGAGTTTAAATGAAACAAGAACTGTCTCTTTAAAATGTCACAAATCTCTTATTTACATAATGCATGTTAACTGGCTAGACTTTGATACACGTGAAGTGTACAGTACGGTTTTATGCTAATGATGCCTCATGTTAAATAACCACACACTTAAATGAGTGAACAGCAGGGAGAGACACATAAGCATGTCTAGTTTTTGCTGCAGAAAAACATGAAATGACATAAGCCTTTAATTTGGTTGAACAGACAACAATATCCTGGATAAGTCTGTCAATCTCTCGTCCTGTCTGCGTGTTTTACGTCGCCATCAGCAGGAGAATCATATTTAATTGCCCATTCCGTAGAGTTTGACGAAACAATGTCACAAAAGCAAAGCGTTCCAAAGCAGCCAGTAAGATTAGAGTCTTCTGAGTGTGTGAGTCGCTGGGTTTAAGTGGGAGAAGGTCTCACCGATTAGCGATACGAGGAAGCTGTACATCAAGCGCTCCAATGCGAGGCGATCCAGGGTCAGCTCATGCTTTACTCCACAAATTAATCAAGAAACAAACAACATGAATGAATTTGAAGTGCCTCTCAGATAAGAGACTCAACACGAGCAGCAGCCCCACGGGGCCAGTGTGGGGTAAACTCACTGCTCAGTTCTCTCAGTGCCCTGGGTACTGTGGAGGGGAGTATGGAGGAGGAGCTGAAAAAACAACACAAATACAGCTCAAAGAACAGTCGGTTATTTCCAACACAAATCACTAGTGTGCAATGAAAAATGCCTTTTGAAACTTTTACTTCTCTTAATCCCCACTGATATTTCCTCACTGTTTTTTCAAATCAAGAACCTTAGGCTTATGCATGTGAACAGGAAAAATTATTTATTATATAATATTTTCTATAATTAATGATTTATACACAGTTTTCTATTCTTTGAAGTCAAATGGTCACACTTAGTGATGAACAACATCTTTATAACTATATATATGTTAACTGTATTCACTTAATAAACCATACAGAGTGACTCAATGACAGTGTGCTGCAGACCAGTTTCAACCACAAAACCAAACCACAAAACCTGCGTGACCTGAACATGCTTTCATAAGCTCTGTGAGTTTACCACCTTTTTTTGTTCTCAAAAAATGCTTGGAAAACGAGGTGTTGTAACTGCAAACAGTAATAAATGATGACTCCCTCGGCTGTATCGTGTTATCATGTAATGTTTTCTATAATATAATATAATATATCTATATAATATATAACTACTATATTGATGATCTTTGAAAGGCACCGGTTGTCTACCTGCTTGACTGTATCCTGTATCAGGAGGATTAGGGGGGTACGGTGGCATCATGGGATACGGATGAGGGATTCCGGGATACTGCGGCACCATGGGATATCCGGGATAATCAGGATGTCCGATGGGTTTGCCATAAGCATCATACATGGGCTCCATGGGATAGCTGGCCATAGGGATGTGCTGAGCTGAAAACGAGACTCACGTTAGCAGCTGATGTTTTTTGTTTTCTCTTCAGAGATGCGCTGCTGATCATGCATGCATCTCTTTGGGCGCATTTTCACAGTAAGAAGCTGCTGGTTAAGTATGTATGTACACAAACAATGCAGTACAAACAGAAACAGACAAACAAAAACAATCTGGTTTACGCTAAGTGTCGCATACTCTGCAATACAACCGAGTCTTATATTTATTTGTAATTCTAATTTATTCTTGTGCGTTTAAGCAAAAGTAGAGCTTTCGCATTTAGTAAATTCAGGATAGACGATAACTAGAAACTCTGTGTGTGTTGTTTACCTTCAAACAGTGTCCTGCCCCGCTGCAGTCGACGCTGGTACAGATAGCAACAGGAACACATGAAGCAACAGACCATGGTTGCTATGGCAGCCACAAAGAGCAGGATGGATGAAGCGATACCAGCTATAGTGGAGGGGCTGAGAGAGGAGAGGACAGGAAACTTCAGTGATGTCATCCAGCAGTCACCAGTTTTAAATAGTTTTGAATCAGATTGTCTTGGAGCATCTTTCATTTAACTAAAGAGTTAGAGAATTATTACGGTAAGCAATCAGAAGTAAAGCCTAATTGCTTAAAAACTCTAGAGCACTAAGTAGTCAGCAGTCTAGACTCTCTAATAAAATTAACAAAATGTAATCTTGGAAATAAACCATAATGCGCATAATGAACTACACACGCGAGCCTTTATAATCCTTTCAGTCCCTCTTCATAAATCAGACACTGCTATAATTATGTCCAAAAGTTTTGGGTAGTTTTATTTTTTCAAATTCAATTCTTTCCTCACAGTCTTTATATGACGCTGGTGTGTTTTTTTGCGTGTACCTGAGATGGAACAGCATGCAGCGTTTCTGTCCCGCCTCAGTGATCATCTTAAAGCCGTCCAGGCAGCAGTACCGCCGATGACAGTTCCCACAGCAGAACGTTATGAGTGGACAGTCAAAGCCATTGTGCCAAGTTCCATTTTTATCAACATACCACAGACAGTCTTCATCTGCACTCACTGCACACAATCACACAAACACCAGCAGAACACTGAGGAACACATCTGACCAAAAACCTGGAGGTTACATCTGTATGCAAATATTCTTCTGGCTCATTATAAAATATATATCTGAACCATCAAAACCATCATTTGTTCTGCTGAAAAACTCTTTGGGCTGTAAAGATACACCCATGCCAAAGACTGCAATAAAATACAAACCATTGTGAAGAGAATTCACGCAAAACTGATTTCAAAATCATCTTTTTTAAGTTCATTATGCAAAGTTGGTGAAACATTAACTATACCTAATAAGTAGCAATAAATGATCAAATAAGTAATTACACACATTTGAATACAAAACAAATACATGTACAGAGAGGAAAATGAATGTACAACACATACCCTCTGCTCATCCTAAAGCATATACTCACTCTAACCTAGAAAACAATCTCATCTCAAATATCCTCAAAATACAGTTCAGAAAAAATGTGCTTTTATCTACATAAACCGAAAAATGGGTCGGTTAACTAGCTGCTTAAGGTCTCAACTCTTGGATTAGCTTTTAGTTACTGGTTCTGCAGTGAGTGACTGACCTACACAGAATGCAGAACAAATGCAGCGTTATGTGACCCCAAAAAATCTGACAGGTCCGAGACCCATTGAGACCCACACCCAAAATATTCCGCTTTCAAACCAGGTTATTCATACGATAGCTATACACACCTATTACATTATAGAGACAACGGCAACAGATATCATATCAATAATAGAATCATATTCAGCAATATGCTTAAAATGTTGGCAATTTGTTTGCTTACACGTTTTGCTTATAATTGTATGTCCGCAGATCATTAATAACAGTTAATGAATAACAACGTGTGTTTTATTTCTTATAGCAAGGCCTCGTATAGAGAAACAAGCTTTATCGTCTCACCCTGCCAAGCCGAGAGAATGACACAGAGAGAAGATACCAGCACAGCGTAGAAAGACATGCTTGCACAACACGATTCCTTACAGCAGAACAAACAGTTTCATCTGCATCCGCTGTACATTCAACTTTAAGAGATGAAGTCCGCCACGTCTAGCAGAATCACGCAGCGACCCGCGTCCAATGACACATCGCCCGTGACGCGCCGCGAGGTCGCCAGGACGCACGCCGAACCTTCAGTACCAACCTCCACAGATAGTGAAATAAGATGCATTCATTTAATCCATAATAATTAATTAGTAAGATCAATGGAGGTAATTATAGCAATCCCCGTCGTAACTGCACGCACCCGTGTGAATACAGCAGACAGACGAATGCGCCTATCGTGAGAAATTACGGCAGGAAAACCCATCCAGTGTCTTCATGTCCCTCTGTAAAATGATCGTTTTGGTAGAGAGCGCGTTTATATTGGAAAAGATAATTAGGTAATAAAACATTAAATTGCATTAAAGCGTAAGATCTGCATTTCCCGTCGATATTTGCATCTCATTATTTTACTGACGCGTCTCGCTGCACTGATATCTGACATTTACTCCTCATCAAAACAGATTTTCCAATACAATAAACTCTGAATACATATCTGTATATATAAAACACATTTCTGTCGTTGTATAGCATTAAGCGTTAGCGTTGTACTCATATTATTAAAGGTATCGTTAAAACACTGTTCATGTTTATTTTTTGTAATATGTACTCAGTAAATGCTTCTTAAAACGGTGGTGTACTTCTGCATGCTGTGAAAATGAGACACTAACAGGCCTTTTATTTTGAAACGTATTCTAATAAACTGTATAATCACCATAGCAACACTTGATCCTTCATGCTCTAAACATTAAGATCAGGCTTATAAGGGCACATAATGATAAACAACACAGATCATTTTAATAAAGGCCGCCAACAGCTCCAACTTCATTTCAAAGTTTGGATTAATCTGTCAGAAGTCTTTCGCCTTCCTCTACAGAAAGATTTTGTGACCCACCTGATTTTGGGAAGATGGTACAGACACAACAGTTGACACTGGAAACCATTTTGATATTTTTATACCAGTGCAAAACATCATTCCATCAGACAAGTCTATGAAAAGACAGTGGTGCTTTGATAACTGGTTCATCTATTTTAAATCCATCATATTACGCTCTCCAGTGTCAACAAGCTTTCCCTCACAGAACAGACAGGTAAACTCATCGGTTTAGTCTTCTGGGTTGTGGATCTACTGCCATCCACAAGGCTTCCCAATGTCTCTCACAGATGTTCATGTTGAATTAAAGATGAGCGAGTGGCAGAGACAGAAAGATGGACAGAGATCTGATGCTGGGTGCCGGTACCGGTACCGCTCATATACCGATGGACTGCAGAACTCCTCTCTCCACTTCATTCAAGTGGCTTGAGAACATGCTGTAGCACGGCTGCTGGGCAAACTGTGTGAGGAAGTCTGTCAGATACGCCTGCAGAGAAAGCCAGGACGATAAATAATCAAGTTTGACAAATTATATTTATTTATATTTTACCAGAAACATAAACCTTGTCATTTATTTTTATTTCACTCATTTTTGTTTTTAACACATTATTCACTTCCTGTTGTTTACCGATTGTGTACCACACACTCTGAACACACACTGACAGTTTTATAAAGGCTGACAGACATTTGTGATGTATATGTGATGTATGAATGTTTAACAGTTTACCTGAAGATCAATCTGATAGATGGGATCTTTTAAAGCATCTGGATCTTCATCATCATCATCCTCATAGTAATCATCATCTATGGAGAGATTTCACTAATTGTTACTTTAACGAGTACACCACAGTTTTCTCATCACATTCTCTTTGTTGTTGATCATACAATCAGCCGATTAATGTAATCGGTTTTATTAGTGGAGTTTCATGAATTAATTAGAGCTGAGCTGGTTTTATACTTGATTCAACGCCTACCGTATTTGTGGGAGGCAATGAGATCAGACAGAAGCTGTCCTTCATCTTCCTCATCATCGTCGTCCTCCTCAAGTTCATCCCACATTCCCCCAGAATCTACAAAGCAAACAAACATCAAAACTAATGCTGTCCAGCGTTTCAACATCCATCATTAAAACAAACACTAATGCCTGAATCATAAGTAACCGCATGTCTTCTGTACCTTGGCTCCAGTCTGCCGGAGTTGTTCGGTTTGTGTTAGCCTCCACGACGGAAGACAGCTCGTTAACAATAAGTTTAAAAATCTTCACCAGCAAGGGAATGTTGGTCCATCGTTGTGGGTCTGAGGTCAGAGGCACAGACCTGTTATACACCTCAC